>JAULBW010054431.1:0-53435 GCA_032358265.1 Vaucheria bursata
ACCCCACTTACATTTTATGTATGTTACAGGACGAATGTACGTATGCACTAATCTATAAGTTTCTATATCAATATATATATAATGTTTCTGCATGTTTGAATGTATGCATGCATGTACGTTTCAATGTGTTTGAATACATTAATCAGTTATTCATTTCCTACTTTACAGGTATGGTTGCCTGGGCAAGAAGCTTTTCGAGAAATAAGTAGCTGCAGTAACTGCGGAGATTTTCAAGCTAGACGAATGGGTTTGCGCTATAGAGCAGTGAATTCAAACCTCGATCAAAGCAAAAAAGTATGAATCCAAATAATTTTTCATTTTTTTCTGCATTGGTCTTATATTCAAGAGAATAAAAGAATATATTATATGCCGGTAAATTGTATAGTTTTATTGGATAATCAAATCTTCCAAAAGTCGATAAGATTTTATGTAATGTTTTTACACCTATAAGTTTCACTTACTGTCAAAGCTGAAAAGAATTTATGAACATTTTTACTAATTTGAAATATGATAAAAATATGATTCATGATTGCTAAATATACGGACTGTGACTTTTTGCCTCAGTCAAGTAAATTGTTCTATATTTTCATGATTGGTTTCAACTAGTTTCATAGTCATTGATGATTGATGATTTCTTATTAAATAATTTACTTAAATATTGCAGGTCAAACAAGCGAATATTGCGTGCCACACTATCAATGGATCCGGTGTAGCTGTCGGTAGAGCATTAGTGGCAATCTTAGAAAATTACTACAATCCAATTGACAAATCAGTTTCGGTGCCTGAAGTTTTAATACCCTACATGAACGGGCAAGAAAAGCTCTTGCCGGTGCAGTAATGAAAATGAAAAATTTTAAATTTTTTTTGTATTTTATACAAGTTTAATCTTCTTAAGGCTACCGCCAACTACTAAAATTCACTTAATACAAAAAATATGTTCTTTCCCTCTTGGCTATAGTATCTTAAGTAAAATTTGTTGAAAGTATAAGATTCCATGATGTAAATGTTTTAATGAAACGATTACAATATGTAATCTATAAAATCAATCAAGCTAAAAATTTGTGGGAACAGGTAAATATTAAAATCTCTGATAGAAATCAGTTGAATTTCAGGGCATTTCAGGATTTCGTGTTTGATATTTGAATTATTTTTAAAGAATTTATCGTCTTCTCGTCTTTATGTATGCATCTGATTGATATGGAGCCCTCGCATAATACAAATTAGTTTATTGTTTACCTCGGAGATTTTCAAGATATACCATCAGGATGGGCTTAATAGTTGGTGCATCAGTATGATGTAAAGAAAATACAAAAGAGTTGAATGCCTAAAATTAATTAGAAGCAAAAAAACGAATAATTGAAATTGAACGCTTTAGCTTATAAAACTGCTTCCAGGTAACAATAAATATACCTAGATTACTAAATTCATGGAACATGCATTTTTTAAATTTGGTAATTAAAATAACAAACTGCATTAAAAACCTTGGAAGTCTTAGAACATTTATCTAGGTTCTTTAGTTACCTGTTAATCTGGAAAAATTTTCAGAGTTTTGCAATTTGACACAAGCAATGAAATTTATTTGAAAATATATCATTTTTGCAATTTAAAGAAATTTTTTTATACAAGCTATTACTTTGATTTAGCAATTCTTTCTAAAACTCAATAAGTATGGTGCTGCTATTGAAGATGATGAGGACTTGAACTGTATGATACATTCCATGTTCAGGTGAGTGTTATTGGCTATCTCAATATAGATATTTCACGGCAGACGACATAGCTTTATTTCATGTAGCTACAGCATTTGCTGAACTTATTGATAAAATTTTCAGTTGTTCAGAATCAACCATGTTTACCAACTTGCACTTCATGTGGTGTAATTTATTAGTGTGCAATCTGCTACATAACCACCACTTAAGTTGCATTGAAAAGGACTTCAGCAGTGACTTTCTCTCAAAAATATGCAACAGCTTACGATTGAAATGATCCTTATTTACCAGTAACATTATATTAGTTCACACTAATTACATTGATTTGTGTACTACTGAGCATTTAAAATATATAAACCTTCAAAAAAATTTAACATTATTACAAATAGAATATTATTTTTTCTTAATCATGGACAGGTGAACTTCAGCATCATACAGTACTTTTATTGTCAAATTCATTCCAAAATACTCAGAAACTCAACTTTAATGTACAAATTTGTCATGGAATTTTGGCAAAGGGAAAAACAGAAGATAAAATTCAATTAAAAAGATTCTATATAGTATATGTATGGCCAAGCATAAATATCTCTTCTACCATTTTCTGTTGTATGTAACTAGTAAAGTACTATGACCAGTTTTTCTAACCACAATGTAATGAAATATAAAAAGACGTTTTCTCTTATCATATGAATCACTGCAGTATTTCACTAGTTGTTTAAAATTGCTACTGGCTATATGACTGAGACTGAATCTGCTGCATTCATGCCCTTAACACAAATTCAGTGATTTTGGCTCCTTGAAATCCATTTTTTACATCATGTTTATTTGCATCTTTTTTCCTGTATAGTCTATATAAAAAGTCTGCAACTGCACTTTTTGAACCACCAACATGACCTATTTTCAATGAAATAAAATTCTTTTAATATAGTCTGCATGTAATGAAGTGATAGAAACTTCTAAGTTAGAGCTTACCAGTGTAACCAGTAGTCAAGGACAATAAGAAACTCAAAGAAACACATGCAACCAATAACATATTAACTCGAATTCATGTGTTGCCAAGAATGAATCTTGTCAACACAATACTACTTAAGAAAATGCACTTACAAGACAAAGTAAATAGAACCACAGCTCTATAACAGATCATAGCAAAACAGATCAGGTCCTGACATGGAATCAATATAAAAGTAAGCACTTCAAGATCTCTGTAAAGTATGGACTGAACTTTTCCAAAAAGACATCTAAACAAGCTAATACTCATCTATACCAGAGCATTAAACTTGAGGTTTGTTTCAGAGTATATCTGTTAACACATGAAATGCGCATCATTAATAATATTAATTGCCATCTTTCTATATTTCTTGTGCATTAGTATGGCTTTCAATCAAGTAAAAATCATTAAGCTGGTACTTGATAGTTTTCAATTAAGGTATGCAAAATCCATTTTTTCTTCGATATAAATACTATAAAACTTTTTAAATACTTGTCAATTTTCTGTCTACTTTATTATACCTGCACAATTTTGAAAGATGGTCATGAGGTCTATGATTATTGAAAATGCTATGATATGGTTTCTGTAGCACCCAACTGCTGCCAAAAGATTTTTTTGTGCTTTATATGTTTTCAGTGCACAAACTGAGCAATGCTGTTTACATTCCTTGAGTCCAACAAATAATTACAAAAATTACTCTTCTTTACTATCTATATGATACAAAATGGCCTTTTGTCTATGTAATTTACTCTTGTATTCATTCAACCACTCCAGTAACTCACCTCCTACCTTAAATGTTTGACTAATTTTCTTATGGTCAAGATAATGTCATCAACATACACTATGGCTCCCTCAACTCTTTGGATAAACTGCATCAACATCTTGAAAAAGAAATGTCAGATTTTTACTGAAGCAAGCTCATCCTAACTGATAATCTTTTTAACCCATCAAACCAAGATTTTGTGCTAGTTTTATTCTTAATTCTACCATTGGTGAAATCTATGAACTAAATATGTTTAAAAAAATATGTACTACTTAAGTTAATGCATTGTATCCAATATTCACAGTTTTATACATTATACAAGATGAACAACAGCAACTTTTTTACCTCTTCACTTATCCACAGTTTTCTAAATCTTTTTTTTTAATTAGCAGCAAAACAAACTACACTCCTTTGCAAAAAAAGATCTTTTCCATAGTGATTGTTCAATGCAAACCTCTTCTGCAGCTAAAAAAATAGACTTATATCATAGTCCTATAGATTTTTTGCCTTATTTCTAATATTCAAAACCTCAATCAGTTGTATCTAGTTTTCCTTCATTCACTATGTCAATCTCTACTATATTGTACTTGTTGAGAGTAGTTGTCAAGAACTGGTTATCAAAACGTGTCAATGGAAGAAAGCCAAAACTAACAAAGCAAAAGTATAAACGGAAAAGGATGAAATTTGGAATCCCCAAAAAAAGTTTGAGCATAAAACAAGGAGAAATTAACTTGAAATAAATATTATTAAATGTTGTTTACACCACTGAAGCGGAAACAACATAATACAAAATAAATTGCACGAATTAAGTCAAATTATGCAAGCATCTGGACTACTACTGCTACTGCTCACAATATAGTACTAACTATAAATATTTACTAAAAAGCATAAAACACAACAATGAATTTGTCCCAGTACTGGAAGAGTTGAGAACTATTGCTTGATTCAAACCCGTGCAACTATATCTGCTTAAGTCCTAACAGTAGTCCTTTGAAGTACGCTCTAAGTTTTGCATTCTTACCAATAATCATTTGCCTTTACAGAATATGCTCTTCACTTTTTGCTGATGCTATTGGATAAATTGCTCATGTCACTTTATCTTCTGGCTAAAAGTAAACTGAGATTAGGGATTTTATACCAAATTTTTGATTTGACACTTTCATTGTTGTTCATTGGCTATTAAAGTAAAGCACTGTTCATTATATTTAGAAGTATATACACTAAAAGATTGACATTTATCTAGTAGTAGCAATATAGTTGAGATACTCATACTGTCTATTTATTTTGAAATTATCAATGTACCACATGCTCACAATCTCCTTGAATTTTTTTAAAATCTTTTTACAACAAAAGAACTCACTATTATCCTCCCTCATGCTCTTAACTTTCTTTTCTATGTAAGATGTAGGGCTTACTGCTATTTCAAAACTATGCTTCTCAATTATTGTGCTTGTAAAAAGTATTTTTTAAATTCTTGCAAGTTTAGCCCATCACTGTCTACTGTTGGCACTTTTTCACAACTGATATACTACCTCATCAGAATTTCAGGTCATTTTACTGTCAAATTGAGTGGCAATGGAAATAGCCACAAACTGATTGCTAATAAAGCTGGAATCACTAACTACTTCTGACATCTTTCCACTTACAATATGTATGCAGATTTTGTGTAAAAAATGCACTTTATCAGTTAATAAAAAGTCTACTGCTATAGCTCAAGTAAAAAATGAGGATAGGGGATGTACTTTGGCCAGTTTTTGAGAGCTCTGACCATCAACTTTTATATTCTTATTCTCTTCAGCATCTGTTTTGCATTCTTTTTCCTCTATTGTTCCTGCACTGATTTCATTTTTCAATTCTTTGCTTTTCTTACTGCTTAAGCTTTCAAAAGAGGTGCTGTGTTAAGTTAATTTTTATTCATATACATTTGAACCTATAGAAGCCTATCATTGGCCTCATGAAGCTGCTCTTTTTTTGCTTATCTCTTCAAGATGATGCATAGCATTTTATAATATAGTACATATTTTGGTTTCTGCTTTTTTACTAGAAACATCTGCTCTTCTATCTGAACACCAGTTATTACATCTTTGTATCTACTTAATACACTGGCATTTTATGGCAACCATCAGTTGCTCAATCATTCTAATTATTCTTTTGCATTGTGTACAAAATATTTAAAGGCAGAAAATATGGATCAAGTCAACTACTAAACTTTTTAAGTCAGCAGACACAAAAAACCATAAATCGTTAAATATTGTATGCATAAAACATTGAGTAAGACAAGCAAAGTTTTTCTACATGTAGCATTATAATAATACACAACAAAAGAATAGTTCACTCATTTAAAAATATTTACTTGATGTGTAGAGTTCAAGCATTTTTATGAATTTCAGGCCAAGAAAAAAATAGACCAGTCTATTTCTCAACTATCTCTGCTGGCAGTAGTAAATATTTCTAAATGAATTTAACTCTTGCCAATGTACTGATTTTTCAACATTGAGTATTAACCTTTAAAACTGCAGTATTTTCAATTTATAATTTAATATAGGAATTCTACCTTCTTTGTCTTTTAAGATTTTCTCATGGTATGAAATTTGATATCTCTAAATTTGAAAATATCATATATAACATTAAAGACTTATTTTACTTTTATCTTGACTGCTAAAAGTAATGCTAGAGTTTAAGGGGCTGAGAGTCTAGTAATTGAACACTATGTTCTACCAAGAGAATAGAAATCATCCATACACTAGTTTTTGCTGTTATTGTCTACTTTGAGACGTGCTATGAGAAAAAATATAGTTCATATGTAAGTATTCATGTGCCTAAACTTCAATAATTTACAAGTTATATACAAATTCAAAGTTTTACTTTGTTCATCTGTGTAAGTTTACCATATCATTGCATCAATAGTTTAAAGTGATGGTAGTAAATCTAACATTTAACAAACTTGTACATTTCATTTCCTATATCTTGCTTTTATTGACCCAAAATTGTAACCATTGGATTTCCAGCTAATGCTAGAGTTCCTCAGTTCTTTTCCATGTGCTTTTATTCATTAATGTTCTTTGTTAGCTCATTTAATGCTTATCTTGCCAAATACCTACCTTGATTGCTCAGCAATTTACTTGCATTAAGTAATGTGTCAATTTATTTAGTATTAAATTTTCATGGTAAGGCCTTGATGTATACTTCTAAATGTTTGCATCAACTGATGGTTTGGCATTGATGCTTTGCTCTCATTACTCCATGTAGAGACCATGAGTATCAGCTGCAGATATGCATGATGAATTCAAGTCTCTTTCCTGATTTCCATCTGGTTTTTGATAATGTTGGGAATGCCTAACATATCCCTAACAGTTAATGTCTATTTTAGCACATTAACATATGCATTAACATTCTATTACAAATCAAGAAATGAATTGAACAATGAATTGTGTTTATAATGATGAATCAACCAATTCATTCCTGTCAATAATTCTACAGTATTTGCTCTGCTTTGTCTTCTGGCATCATTTATGTTACAGTCCTGTGATGTACACATTAATTATCTTCAAACAGCTATTTCTTTTTGATGTAGCAAATAATATGATTTTTATTTAAATTCATTTAAAAAGTATTATATACTAATGTTCTTGTTGACATGTCATGGAATTGCAGCATAAACAAATTTGTCAAAGCAAAAATACTGAAGTGTCTATCTGTCATTAAAACAATATGCTTAGTTAATATGAGGCTTCAAAGCTACACAGAACTGTCTACAAATTAACCTGTTGAAAATTTTTAAACGAAACTAAAGAGACTTCACAGTTATTGGGTTGAATGCATAACTGAAATAAAAGCATGTTGTAGATAAGTCAACATTTATATGCACCCAAAATACAAACATAGCATGATTATGTGACTTGCTTTTAAGACAACAAGTTTTACTTCATAAAAATATTTTATTGAGTTGCAATTCTGGAACTTAAAATGGATTTAAAACTAGACAAAAATGTCTTTTCTAGCATTTGTGTACTACAAGTCAACAGCTAAGGTTTTTTTAATTTTTTGAATAAGCTAAAGAGAGAAAATGCTAATGTAACTTTTTTTGCTGTAGTGCAGTCTGTAAAGTATGCTAAGGGATGCATAATATCAGTCACTTCAATTTCAGTTCAAGAAAAATGAAAGATTTTCTGTATCCTCCACAAGAAGATATGGTACATAACTCCAATTCTTAGAACTTACCTCATAGTATTTGCATTATAAATTAATCAAGAAAAAAAGTATTGTAAAGTCAAGAGGTTAAATGTAGCCAATCAAAATGTAACACATATATATATATATATATACTATTTTGTAGACAAATGCAAGTACAGTGCAAATTAATCAGCAAAGTATTGGATGTTGAGTTTCTGTGAAGAGTGCATACTCTGCAAGGTATGCTAAAGATGTCAACCAGTTTCTTCACTCGATTACTATGAAATTCAAATCTATTTTTGAAGTTATATTTACAAACTTTGTATATATTGCAACATTAACAAATGAATGTATTTGACCCACAGTTGACCTGCTACCTGACGTTATGAGTAAATACTTTTCTCAAATTGCGTACTCTTGGAGTTTTTAACTATTTTCTTATGAAATTAACACTACAAAAATTGAACATAATAAACATGAGGAATTCCGAGTATCACTATAAGTAAGAAAATATTATGAGGTTTCAAAGCATGAACTGATATACCAGCAATTTCAAACATGAAAGTAAAAATAAATTTTTTTACCACATGCATTTATTTTTTAAGCCAAATGAATGTTTTTATATCTTACCAACAATATCTATGTTGTCTTTAGTAGATAGTGATATTATTTGTTGATTTTCAATTTTTTCATCAAAACTAGCTCCGTAGATTGCTGTCCTAAAAAGTATAGCATGAATTGTCCACAGATTAAGACATTAATTAGCGGAATACGTGATCCTACAAAGTTTGATATCTAAGGCAATATAGTATGTTGAAAAGATTTTGAATCTTTCAATGCTTTGCTTTCCTAACTTTGCAAAACAATTTTTTAGACATTACTTCTTTCCATTTCTAAGTCAATTCTTGCTTATTCCATATCAAAAGATGCATTTATAAAATTGACATCTTATAAATATTTTATTTTCACATTATACTTTTTCTCATTATCATCAAACAAAGTATGTATTTAATATATTTTGTTGCAGCACAAAAAATTTGATTTTTTTTCATTTCATATTTAAACATTTAAATTGTATTTTTGTGCATACATGTACTTATGTCAATTTCTCAAAGCTGAATGATAATTTATCATAAGTATTACAAATTTTCTAAAGACTGGTTCAATTTACCACAACTTGTTGCTAATATTTTGCCGATTTTTCATGATTGACTGCAAATTGTTAGCAATCGATTGCTAACTTTTCAGATATGACCGAAAAGTAGTGTAGAACTCCATTTACTTTTAACGAGAAGATATCTAAGGATTGCTGCTAGATCTTCACTCCATCAAACTATGATAGTGGCTCCATTATGTGAGAAATGAGCTTGCTTGTCCTCAGATGCTATATGCACTTTTTGGAAAATGTAATGGGTCAAGCTGGTGTCTTCATGTGGAAACAACAGGACTGATTAGATTGGACATGTGTAGAAAACGCATGCTATGCAAAAGTACTTTAAAATCCAGAGCAGTCAGATAAAAATGGATTTTGCTTATCAACTCACTACCACTTTCAACGTCCAGGGGTCTATCAGTCAGTGGCAGTCACATCGACAGGGAGGCTAAATTGAGTCAGTTGACAACTCTATAATTATTAATGTGACATTTAATATTTATAACAAAGTCCTTAGTGCGCCGCATTGATCTAATAAACCGAACAGCTCCTTCGCATATGCCTGAAATTTATTTTATAGAAAGCAACAATCATAATCAACGTAGCGCGCTAAAAAAAGCGTCGAAATTAATTAATCTAAGAATAATATTAAAAATGCGTGAATATTGATTGGTGAACGATTCATTTTCTGTCCAGAATTCTTTGGCATTCGTTTTGACTTTAAACGAACTTTAACAGCAATAAATTTTGTCATAAGCGCGGAACTGTTCAGCGTCCGTTAGTTTTTTAGTGGTTCCATTTTGGAACATGTTTGTACGGCATCGACAAGTTTTGAATCAATGGGATTTGACCAAACTTCAATTTGAATTTTTTTGACAGTACCATAATTAAGGAGTGGAGTACAGTGCCTCAAATTCTGTTACCATAAATAACCATAATTCGCGTATTATCCATATTTTTTAACCAATTATGTCATATATTTGAGCACCAATTAAGCGCGTTAGTGTTTCATATCGAATTTTCGCAGTTGAAATAGCGTTGTTACATTGAAAAGCGTTGTTACATTGAAAAGCGTTGTTCTGTGATCTAAATCTTCTGTGTTTTGAAGCTCTAAAAGAGGAGGTATTGTAGGCGCACTGTTTGAATCATTCTACGGTAGGAATTTCGTATCTAGTAAAAGTTTATCGATACATGCAGTAATTTGCATAGACATCTATCAATTTTATTCGATAGCTATGGATCGTTATTCAGCAGAAAAGACCATTGGAAAAGGAAGCTTTGGTAAAGCCCTTCTATGCCGCCAACGGAGAGATGGAAAACCCTGCGTTATCAAACAGGTATGCATTGTATCCATTTTACGATCTATTTTCATGCAGTTTCCCATTTCCAAAGCTTAGGTTTAACCGCACACTAACTCTCCGTGTTTTTTCGGGATTACAAAATACCATCTTGAAAATTTTATCATGTACCTAATTCTAACTGATAAAATCATTCGATTCAGTATTCCTCTTATTTACTTTAAGTTTTCGTACATTTATCGTGCATCGCGAATATTCATGTACCTCAAACTCTACCTATCTTACATACAGATTGATTTTAACCATTGTTGGATTTACCTGCGAATTTCATTGTGGAAATTCCTATATTACCAATGTAGACCACGCAGCGTAGTTATCTAACTTATCTGCGTCAAGTCTGTGTATTATGTGATATATTTATATATGTACATTTAGCCTTTTTACTGATAGGTTTTTCTTATTGTTCGCTTTCTTAGATTGATACGGTTAAATTGCCCCTTCGTGAACGTGCAGATGCAATGCGTGAAGCTTGCGTACTAGCAGATATGAACCACCCAAATATCATCAAGTACTGGGAAAGTTTTTATATGTCTAATGGACATATTCTCTGTATTGTAATGGACTATGCTGAAGGCGGAGATCTTTACGGTAATATTTCATGACTACTTATTTTTATACTTTCTCGCATTTCCTTATTCTATTGATGAATCAAATTGCTACTTTCTAAACATAATTTTTCACAGTAGCAGTTAAATTGCTCTTTCAACATTGCTCTCGTGACTAACTTTCAGTAATTGTTGGTTTTTGATTTCCAGGATTCATCAAGGCCCGTAAAGAGGCAGAAAAAAAGTATATTTCGGAAGATAGGGCAATGGATTGGTTCATTCAGATTTCCCTAGCACTCAAGCACATTCACGATCGAAAAATTCTGCATAGAGATTTGAAAACAAAGAACATATTTTTGACGAAGGAAAATAGGATTAAAGTAGGAGATTTTGGAATTGCAAAGGTACTTTCAATGATTTGTTTCGACAATTTACTTAAAATTAAATGTCAATATTTGTTTTTGCTTCTGTCAGAAGCATATTATGGGCGTACTTCTTTATTACAGATTCAAAGTATATATACTTATAAATATGCCTACATTTTGGAAATTTCTGTATTTGATGCGTGTTGTTCAGCTTTTTTAATGTATAGTCAGTCCTATATAATGTCAGTATATAACATAACATTATGTTCTTTATATGAATGAATATGTAATACGTGCAGTTTATTTTAAGATGATTTTTTTCCTATTAACATCCATGAACTACACAGGTTCTGGACCACACACTTGATCTTGCAAGAACTGCAATAGGAACTCCATATTACTTGTCACCAGAGGTAACCCTTTCCATTATGTGCTTTTAAAGGTTATTTCCTATTGAACTACTTGATGTATCAATACAACTATAAATTTATGTAAGCATTTACTTTCGCTCGTATATAATTGTTGTTTTATATTTTTCATTTTGTCAAGTAAAATGTATGCAGTTTGATATGTGCATTTTGGTGTATTAACTAATTTACTACTTACGTACAAATAATTTTCCTATCCGCAATACTATAGATATGCCAAGACAAGAAATACAACCACAAAAGTGATATGTGGAGCTTGGGATGTGTTTTATATGAAATGGTTTGTCTTGACCATGCTTTTCATGGATCCAATCTCAAAGAGGTACATAAATGCATGCGTACATCTTACAAGTAGTTTCACCAAAACAATGTTTTGGCATTTATATATATACATGTATTCATTTATGGATGAAAAATGATGCAAAAATATATTCTTCATATTTGTATGGACTATACATGCATACTGTTCTTACAGGTGTGTACGCATATTTATGCATTGATATGTGTATCTGAGTATTCCAAATTTCATGAAATATTTTCATTCTTAAAAAAATATATCTCGCATTGATATGTAAGTATGAATACATTTTTTTATGTATGTATCGATACGAGATACGTGTGTACATATCAAAGTGTTCATTAGTATTTTTTGACTTTAGCTGACAGTTTTAAACCTTATAAAATATTTATACCATGCGGTACTATGCATGGTTCACTTGTATACAAGAACTAATCGAAAGAAAAAATTATGAATATAATCCAATTCCTTAATTATTTTGGTTGTATTTATTTTTTTAGCTTTTGAACAATATATGCCACAATGATCCTACTCCGATACCCTCAAGATATCACCCTGAAGTGGCAATATTAATTGAAGAATTATTATGCAAAGATCCCAGTGGACGTCCTAGCGCTCATACCGGTAACCTTTATATATATATGTAGATTCTCGCAGTTGTTTCAGCATTTTAAATGTATTTATTGCATCGATCATTCATGCTGAACTGTCAGGGAAAACTGTATCCGAAGCTACCTGTTTGAGCTTATCACACCTATACATTAGTTTATCTGTAATCTATTTATCATTAACGCCAAACGAACATGACCAGCTGTATTTGAAGCAGTATTATTGCGGATGATATTAGACTTCATTGTACTCTTTTTATTTTTAGAACAGCTCATAAAGTTGTTTCATGAATGTATACTAACTATAGTAAACTTGGAATAAAAAATTGTTGAGACCACAAAATTATTTTTAAAAGTGAATTCATTACATCCAAAGCTTACTTTTGATTTTAATGTGTTTTTATTTCAGTGCTTTCCCAGCTATTTTTGAAAGACCGAGCTAAAAAATTTTCGGGTGAGAGTGCAGTTGATGAAGACTTCGGTCATGCAGCATTCTATGCGCGAAACCCCACTTTAGGTAACTTTAAACCGTGAAATCCGTCTAAATTTATTCTCTGTTTTTCAACAATCCCTTTTATCTAATGTTGTTTGTCTAATTTAAATTCAAGTCTATAATAAACTTCATACATAACAAATCTGTTAGAACCTCCGAATTATTTTAAAAATAGCCAAGAATTTGATGCTAATTTTGGGTATAGTGTAACTTTTTCATTTATTCGTAATGAGTGAACATTAGTAAAGTTAAATTTATTCCATCGAAAGTAAATGCATAATTATTTGACTCTTTATAATTGAATTTCATCGGGTATGCCTGCAAACAATAGTAGGTATATGTATATATTTTTTTCTATGAAGCAGCATTTTTGACATGTCATAAGCGCTTCAATTGTTTGTTATTGTTTTTGTAGGAAGCAATGGTGGAATTAAAGAGAGTATTCATGACTTGAATCTGCCAGCTCCTCCTCTCATACACACAAGAATGGCATCAATAAAGTACAAAAAATGCAATTAACATTCAAGTTATTATTTATGTTGCTGAACAAAATTTGCCTTAACGTTGTTTATTTTCTGGGAAACGCATATATTAAACTGCCTATACTATGCTGAAAATAATCAGGGAAAGCTAAATAATGAAAAATTCGATTCTAAGCTTAATAAATTGTCCTGTAGGATTTTATTTGGCTATATGCTCTTTTTTACATAACATTTTAACATTTTCATCTACCTAAACAAATACAAAAAAATCTTACTCTGAGCAAAATTGATATTTATTGGGCAATTTATAAACTGCTATTGTTCTTCTAAGTAAATCAACATAAAAAATATTGATTGTGTGGATGTGCAGGAAGCAAAGGGATAGCATATCAATGTCTCCAGTTCCAAAAACATCGGTGCATGAGAAAAAGGTATTTATTTGTCTTATGGTATCTGGTTGCATTAAATTTTTTCGATGCAAAATTAGAGTGATATTCATGCTCAAATTTTAAGACAATAGTTTCTTAGCACTAGGATTTTGGGTGCAAATTCATTCAAAAATATATTTATAAGGGTAGTGTGTTAATGGGAATTGTTTCCTATACATGTTTATGCTGATATGCAGATTGTATTTAAAATACATTAAACAAATTATTTCATACAAGCTCATTTATATGTTCAGATTGCACAATAAAACTGATTTCTGCTGACTAAAATTCACTGATACCTGTTTTAATTATTATGTATAATTTAGAAATCTCACATTGAAGCGATGGCCTCTCACAAAGAAATAGAAAAAATATTTGTCAAGTCGCCTACTGTCCCTAGCAGCCCTCATCTAAAAAAATCCCCTGTACGGGTACTTGGGACGAATCCTCCAGGGGATCATTTAAAAATAAATGGGGTGAGAAGCAGTCATAGTTCTCCAATGAATATGGATGCAAGGCCAAGTAAAATTCCAAAAAGACAGACTTTTTTACATGCCCCAAGCAATGTAAACTGTCCAAGACAGAAATCTGTGAAGTCTGAAGTGAGTAGCAGACAGAGTGACGATGGAAGTGTGAAGAAATCGAAAGGTCCAAGTCCGAAAATGAACTCTGTTCGGGACCAAATAGGGACTAGACCTACAATTCAGGTTAGATGCCATAACTTATTTTTGAGTAAGCGTTACTATTCTTTCTGTTTTTGCATATATAAATATATACGTTGTAATCTTAAGTTTGAGCAAATTTTAAAAATGTTGTGGTACGCATTTTGTGTTTATTGCAGGAACCGTCAAAAGCAACTGTTCTCAGTAAGAAATCATCTGAAAAATCGAATTGCTCTTCTAAAATGGAAACCGTTTCGTCGAAAACAGGATCAGAGTCTCGAATAGTCCCGCATTTAAGACTGAATATTGAAAAACCCGCTGATTCAATGGTGGTACGTTTTGTAGATGCATAAATAATAAATATGTACATAAATATTTTGAAAGATTTCATTTTGAAGCGTGTATATTTTCAACTAGACTTTATTGCACAATCTTTCGTTGCATACATTTGAGCTGTTGAAACTTAAAGGAAATATTTTTTGATTAAAGCATATTGCAAAGTCTTTTCTAGCAATATGTGTACATGTATATTCATAATAGATCTATTTAGTTAATATGCATATATTTTTATTTGCTCTTTTTCATCCTTATTTAATCGAATTGGTACACCAAAATTTAATTTTTTCTACTAAGCAGTTGTCTTTTTGTGCCATTTTTTCAATATGATTTTTTAAAATTTGAATTAGTTTCTTTACAGTATCCTCTTACATTCCTTCTGTATGAATTTGAATTCTGTCCCTTATTTCTTTCACTCTCACCATTTTTTATACATTCTAGTTGTCGAAGTGCACTAAAACTACTTCTTGAGTATTTTATATTGTTAGACTCAATGTATACATCTTTTTTTGTTTTCATCTAGAATTTATCAGAATGCCTACTAAAAATTGGTGCTGTAACCGCTCAAGTTGGAAAATTGCACACCCCCATGGGGCATACTAATTTGCGTTCAAGCTCAAATTCGGGATCATATTTTGAAGAAATCACAGAAAAAAAGTTGAATGCATTACCGTCCAAGGTACCTGTCTGCAGTAAAGATGCTGCTGCATCCCCTGCTAGTAGCTTCCGACAGAAAAGTACGCAAGATTCTTCCCGAAATGGGTCTGAAGATTCGAGCAGTAATAATCCTGTATGTTGATTTTCAATTTCTTTGTATAATAATTTAAACGCATATTACTCTTAATTGAAATTTGTGGACCTTAAATACAAGGGACTTTTTGCCCTCTTAGTTGATCACTCATTTGTGTAAATAATTTAGAGGGGTTTTACTATATTTAAGTTATATTTTTTTGTCAGCATTATTTCATACCACATGAAACGTCCGATATAACAAATTTTTCAAGATAATTAGATTAATTAGTTTTATCCAAAACTCTGGAGTTCAACTTGAACAGCTATATTCAGAATCAAAGTTTACTGATTTGGTTATAATCGAAAATTATTTTAAAGTGAATTTGTTGTTACCAAAGTTTTTCACTGCAATAATTTTTACATATCTATACTATGCATCCTAAGTTTTTTTTTCTATTACAGACTCACGATAAGTTTGTGATGCTAAGAAGGGACCATAGGAAATCCAGAATTGGAAGCAAGGATCCTTTGTTGAATTCACAAAATGGCAACATTGAGGGGAAAAAAAGTCCCGGTAAGTTCAGCATAATAATGATGCTCATTTTTAGAATCAAATATTTACATTTTTTCATAATATTATTTAGTTTGATTTATAGCATCTATATTGAGTTGAGTAATTTATTTTAATTATCAGGATAAGAGGCTCAAATTCTTTCATTTCATCAAAGTTCTTATTTTTATTTTAGTCACAAAATTGAGAAACTCGTTCTTTAATATCACAAATGGATATTATCGGTCATCATTTATTATTAGATATTTATAACTGTCATTTTCTGCAGATAACAAACAGCGAAGCTACTCGTTCGGAAGTCCTCATTCTGAATCAAGTTGTAAGTGCATTCTTTCTATTTTTATAGAGTTCACATTACTGTTATCAATTATCTTGCCTACTTTTACCACAAAGGTTCAGTTGTAGATGAAAAGTCATACTAAAATTGAGTAAATTTTTAAAAAATGAAATACCATTTCTTATCTTTTTTAAGAATGTGAGCTTTCATTTGAGACTCATTTGTACCAGCAATGTAGGTACCTTTAAATTATTTGTACAAGCTTAAAAACTGAGTAATCCCTTTTCTTACTATTATATCATAATAGTTTTTTTGTCATTATGTCGTCATTGACATGTACTCATGCATAACATTTAGATTCTTAATAAGACCGCCAGTGACTGGAGATGGATGGGTCAGCATTGAACCAATAAGAATAGCTGAACTTCAATAAAAATCTTTCTTACAAAAAGAATAATTTTCATCCCCTCTATCCAGTTATAAACAAATTATAATTGATTGTTGTCAGGGCCAAATAGCTGAATATTGAATTTTGAATCCATTTCTGACTTTATTTTTATAGCGGCAAAGAGACAAAATGGAACAAAGTTGTCAAAAAGCGATACAAGGTATGTACCATTTTAATGTACTTTTATCAATTATTTTCATTTACTTTAAATATGAAAGTTTTTCCATTGCTTTTGGATTTTGCAATTTAAACTATCGCCAACTCACAACCAAAAATTTAGTATTTTTGTTATTGGGTTATCCCTGTGGTATTTTTATCTGTCATACATTTGATATAAACTTTTTGTAGTTCCGTAGAGAAATCTAAGATAGAAGGAGCTATGAAAGGCAAATTCGATGATGATCAGGAGCATCTTAAGTCGATTGTAGCTGCGCAAAGACTCAAAACAAGTCCTAGTCCCCGTGTTAATTATACCAAAGGTATACGCGATTGTAAAGACTTGTTTAAAGCCCAAGTTTTATATATTATGAGATTGTTTGCATGATTTATATAACATTTTAGTAAAGAAGCATAGAATGCTATGAAAAGAAGTCTCGGTTGATGTTTGATTCCATTAACTTTGAAAATTCTAGTAGTGGCGGGTCGTCAAATTTTGTTTATAAGTAGATTTTCATTTAGCAACCCACAGTTTTTCACTGTATAGTTCGGCTTCTACAGTACCTTCATTATATATATTCATATTTTAATTATAATGGAATTTTTGGTTAGTAATTATTTTAAAGACAATAGCAGGAAGCTGACAATATGAACTTATTTTAAGGCCGAATTTCTAGCCCTAAGATTTTTTCTGCGAAAATGAATGGATCGCGCGGAACTCCGAATGACCCTCCACCAAGTGCATTTGGATTGGAGGAAGGCTATAAAATGGAAACTCCAAAATCTACTAAGTACGAAGAAAAATTCCAGCATTTTAATTTCAGTGACTTGAAAATGGTTAGTAGCATTCAATTCAAATTTGAGTTCATTGAAGTCTGGTTGCGACATTCTAATTTAAATCTTGGTTGCCTCAATCTTGATTGGCCAATTTATGAGAAATACATCCAATCGTAACTGTTTGATACTTTATTCTCAACGTGAGTTTCAATCCTAAGTTGAGGGATGTAGATTTTTTTTCAAGTTTAAATATTTATGAGTTTTTTTCATCTTTACCTTGTTTCTCTTTCTTTGTATTGATTTTACTTGCTATTATGCGTTTATATAATGATAGATTACTATTTTTATCTTTGTTGAGCCTTTTTTAATCTTGTGATATTTATTTTATTTTGTGCATTGACTTTGATACAAGAATAATAGCTGTTAACTTTTAAAATTGGATTATTTATATATGCATCTTAATTAGCGAAGAATCAGCTCTTTTACTCTTTCAATATAGATAATTAGAGGTAAGTTCCCAGGTTCAATTCTCACATTTTGCATTTTTTTCAGAAATATCCTGATGCTGGACAGGGAAATTCCCCAATTGACCTTGAGAAATTAATGAATGACTTGAGTGCAATGGATGAAGATAAAATCGAAGAATTAGTTAGCGATATCAATGCTTCTCAAAACAGGCAAGTAACTTTATATTCAAATTCCGTTTCAACGAATTTTCACTTATAACGAGTTAACGAAAAAGTCATATTGTACTAAGTTCAGTTTTAGATTTTCGGATATAACAAATTTCAAATATAACAAACTAATTAGGTGGTTCTGGCAATTCGTTAGATCCAAAGTTTACTCAAGTGAATATTATTTAGAGTTATGCCATCTGCACCTTTGAAAAATGCAAAATATGAGCAGTTAGATTTGAATTTATAATTAGGTATTTCATGCAGGCAATTGTCATAATCAAGGAATAGAAAAATTTCAGGGAACCAATTATTGATATAAATAACAAACTGTGCCAATTTATCTAGAAATAACCTTTTTTGTATTTTATTATTCTCAGTTTGCAGCACAAAGATGAACCATCACTTGGATTATTCGAGCATGTAAGTAAATACCTTGAACAATTATACATTAATTATTTTTTGGATCATCAAAATATGTTATTACAAACAAAAGATCACGATTTAAACGGGCAAATTATATTTAATGAGTTTGTATCAGGATGTATCCTGAAGTAAGAATCTCTTTGATATTATCCAGTAATATTTCATCTAATCAAATGTGTCTATTTTTCTGATTCAACTATATGTTTGGCTCTTAGACACTGATTGGCTACGTATTTGATTCATATAGCGCAGTGCATGGTCTTCAAGTAATAAAATGTTTGATCTTTATTATTCTCTTAGTGTGAATTTGAGTAAAGAAGAAATTCACGTCCATCCTAACCAGAGTAGTTTTTTGCAGTATTTTTATAACTATAGCAAAACTAAACTATTTTTTTACTGGTGCAGATCGCTGAATTAATGGCCGATTCGGATGGAGAGAGGGATTCAATTTTTTTGAATAGTACACATGGGTCTTCAAGTAAAAGTGAAATGGAGGTAAAATTTACTCATGTATATCATTGTAGCGCAAGGTGTGATTGTATTTTTACGTTTATTGCTTATAAGTCTGTTGCATTTTTGATTGACAAGAAAGTATGCCATAGAAATAGAAATTTAGATTTATAATGCAAATCATCAAACTCGAATTCAAAAAGATTATTTCATGGCTGGTCACTGTTCAGCTCAAACAGTTCAATGTCCATATATTCGTGATTCTTAATATGCATTGAATTTTTCTCACACTGTGGTCCATGTTGCATCTCCCTTACTGCATTACAGTTTGCGAAATAATTTTTCATATTTTCTACAATGATTTTCCTTAGTAACTATTAAAATAATGAGCATAAATATGCCAAAACAGCCAATAATAATGTCAGTTAAGAGAACCAAATATAGTACTGTGATGGAAGCAGTTTAGGTAGTTTACTGAGTAGCAGTTAAACACATATCACGTTGAGCATTTTGAAAAAAGTTATTTGTTAAAGCATTTTTGTTATATTCTTAGGAAGATTTGGTGGAGGAAACAAATCATGGCCTAATAATGAACGATTTGAAGATAGTATTTGCTAGCATGAATCTATCTGTTGTACCTGATTTTTCGAAATCAGAAACTTTTGAGAGAAGGAGGTAAAAAATTTGCTTATACAAGTGATATAATTTAGTAATAAAAAGTTTAAATGATAAGCTTTTATTTTTTTAATCTAAGGATGAATTATTCTTTTTGTATTTTATCTCTTATTATTAGAAAACATGTGCTATTTTCAATGTTTCAATTTCTATCTAGGATCACTTTCCTCTTTTGTAATAACGGAAAAGCAAGTAATCTAAACATGCCCACAAAAGTAATATTTTTTCCTGGCAAATTGAAATTCTTATCTGCATTGTTCTGTTCGATGTTACGGTTAATAGTATATTGCTTAAACTGTTTCATATTCGGGTACCATAATTTCTGAAGATGCGTAAAATTATTCAATTTAATTTGTGCATACACTTTTATGGATTGCCAACCATGAATTCCAAAACATTTATTATTTAATTCTATAGAAATACATACTAGTTTGAATATGGCTATATTGTATTTTCCTATATTTAAAGGACTATATTATTACTCTTTAAAATAATACTACAGACCGTAATTAATCGGCATTAAAGGATTCATTTATATGTCCCATGTGACAATATTCTCGGTGCAATCATAAAATTGTATGTTATTTTTCAAAAAATATAGTTTAGTAAATTTATGGTGACCTGAGATAAATGATATAATTAGTGGTGCATAGTTCATATCATATTTTTTAATACTGTACATCAGTGCTAGTGTGCCATCTAATATGCTATCAAGTATTTTGTGTGCAGTTGCAGATTATATTTTACTGATCTCTCATGCTCCAATTCTACTGTATTTTTGTGCAGCAATGGCCATGAGGCATTTGAGCCCCAAAGAGGTGATTTCATGAGTTTAGATGGTAGCAAAGGTATGAACACACGAATTCATAATTATATATCCTGATTTCTCAGTTTCTTGTGAAATCAAGTTTGAATTAATGCACTGGTAACACATTGCAAGAAATATTTACTTTTTGAAAAAGCATCATTTTCTTTTGTGAAACATTTGATTTTTGAATTATGTAATTGGGTACTATGAGTGTGATTTTTGTACTACTTGAAAGTATACTCACTTACCCAAGAAATATTTTTTATTTTATCCCTGATAAAGCAAGTGTACATTTTATATTGAATTGATGGTATTCTACATATAATGTGCACCTTTTTTATTGCCTTGATGTAACATAATGTTGAAACTGGTACCATTGGTTTCACCTGCTAGGAACAACTGGATGTCAATAAAAGAGCATTTTCTATAGCTCTAAACTGTTCAAAATAGGTAATGACTTGTGTCGCCTAGGGCACTGTATTGTGTTTTCCCTTTATGTTGAAGTATGAAATGAAATATTTACTCCTTTTAACAGAAATTGTTATCACAGATGCGATAGAGGTTTTCAGTCAACAATGAATCACAAAAGGAATTGTTAAAGATAGAATACTTAGTGTTACTTTGATGCAGTAAAATTGATGTAATATTAACATTCTTTATAGTTTTGTATGAATTTTTATTCTTTAATGTATTTGTTTCCTGCATTTTCATGCATAAATATTTTTTTCTATTACTGTGCAAGAGTTCAGTATGACTGAGAGATATTTCATTTCTTTCTGAATTCTAATATCATTTTTCATAGATCAACTTGATTTCCCTGAGGGAGCAGGTTCAAGCCAGGTACTTATTCATTATTATATATATTCCCAAATTTTTGGTTGAGAAGTTTCATACAAAGTTACTGTTATAAGGAAGGGTCATATATTTTAGGCCAAGAATAGGAAATTTTTCTACTTTAGGATGAAGTTCATTTTTTTCTAACCTAAAAAAGTCCCGATGTATGTAGCTTATATGGCTACGTAATGGAATATATTTTAGCAGTGATAGAAAAATTTATTAAGCAGGACAGTAGTTATCGTGCTTTCTCATTGAGCACATAAATTACATATGTTTTGATGCAATTAGGCACTTTAATAGATGTACATAATCTTCTTGTTTTGCGTGTGTAGGGGAATGGTTCTGTATTATCGGATCCTGAGGCAGGAATAGATAGTGTATTTGAGCCATGCACGACCTGCCTCCATGGACTTGATTTGGTAAAGACCATTAAAATGAACAATGAAGGTGACTCAATAATTTATGCTCGATAATGTGCTTCATGGAACAAATATTTACAATTTGAACATTACAAATTTGTTTTTTTCATGAATTTTCACTCATAACGAATAAATGAAAAGTCATAGTGTACCAAGTTTGGATTTATATTTTTTGGGCATAAAAAAAATTGTTTCGAATATGGCAAATTATTTTGCTGGTTCCTACAGGTCCAATAGAATTATCTTGCATAAATGCACAACTTTTCCTTTTCAGTCTTGGACGACGATGATATGACAATCATGGGGATGCCTGTTCAGTGTGAAGTCCAAAAAAAACTAAAATTGACGAGGTAAAATTAACATCAGTTAATTTTTTTAATTTTTATTCTGTTAGATTTAAATGTGTCTGGCTATATACTTTATTGCAGAATACAGTTTTTCTTCTTGTGATGGTTGAAACATAACATGGAAAAATACCTCTCTGAAGAAAAGAATTAAAGTAAACAGAATAGAAATATTCAATTGATGGCACAATTTTTCGATTTTTGGTGCCAGTGGAAGCTTTTGAAAAGGCACATTGCTTTCAATATATTAGACAACTTTTGATTTACGACCAGAATCTAAATGGATTTATAGTGTGTACCTTTTTTTCTACTGTGAAAAATTTCAAAACTATTGGGAAAGTTTTTGATTATTCTCTTTAAATGTGTTTTGTAGGAGCAACAGTATTGCTAATCGGATTGAAGAAATTCGCATATATCTTGAAGAAAGGTAAATAAATCCTGTTACTTTTAATTCTACCAAATTTTCCATTCTATATTTTAATTTATTGAATAGCAATGGCTAAATGTGAGATTTATATAAATTTCTCCTCTGCCAACCACGAAATAAAAAGAGACAATTTAAGAGGCAATTGATTTCTGTTAATTAAATAAAAGTGGGTGTTTATTAGATAACCCCTTGAATATTGATCTATATTGCAAAAATTGAACTTTACGTATAATGCATATTATTGTATGGTAGGCTCGGATTACCAAATTTTCTTCGTGCATACCGCTTTTTGAAAGCAATGAGCGAAGAAACATGGGCTGATCCTGATATCGAATCTGAAGTTGGTGCCTTAATTGGGGGGCAAAAACATGTCTGCGACATTCCAATTTTGAAAAATCTCATAGCCGTAGAATATAGATTTGAAAAAATGTGAGGAAAAGAATAAAGAATGATATGAAAGTTTGATTTTTCGTTGTACGGAAATAAAGAAAGGAAGTACTATACTAGTGTTGTTACTTTTCGAAAAATTCTGAAGATGCCTCTCAAGGCTCTCACATAAAAAGAAAGAAAAATGAAAAAAAAGTGAGCTTTCAAGGGGTTTGAATTTCTCCTTTTAGGCAAATATTGAAAAGAAGTCAAAATTCAATTATTTTTACTGTTTTTTTAATTTTGTTTGCTATGTCAATACAATGATTTTCTCATAATTTTATTTTGTAACTATAAATTTGAGTAGTTTTTCGTGCAGTGAACACTCTGAGATGAACTGGATTTCAAATATTTGATTGATTGAAAGATAGTGCATCTGAACCATTTTGCAAGCCGAAAATATAGATTTAATGAGTAGAAGCAATATGTTTGTTGTGCAAATTCTGATTCCAATTGAGTTTTCTCTTAGAGTCATAGTGTATAGTGTTGCAATGCATGTCAATTCAATTTTCTTGTCAAGTACAGAAAATCAAAAATGCTAAACGTGCCTTGTTTCTTTCAATTTACTGATCGTTAATAATGTATGATATAAATAAATGTTTACACTCTTGTTTATGAATTGATTTCAAACATAGCTATACAAACTTGTGTGCAGAATTACAGAGGTTTGTAACTATGATGACATTAAAAAATTGAACAACAATCGTTACCTTTTATTGCACTTTCTGCGCATTTACACGCTGTTAGATCCTGTAACTGTAATGTACATATACACAAAAAATGTATCGATATTATTTGCAACTCATTTTATTGCAATATGTTTATTGAAGAATAAAAAGATACATGATAATAAATAAATAGGAAAAATACGTGCAGTTCTATAATTTGCCTTTTTTTGGTATGGATGCAAATATTATGATATACGCATGCATGTATACATTAGATTGTTAAAAGTATCAGGAAATTGAATGCACCAGCATGTATGCACCAGCATGTATGCACCACCTTCAATTTTCATAGTTGATCGCCACTAATTAGGTCATCTTGAATGAGATATATTGCTGGCACCTTTAAGGAACACAAATTATATTATATAAGTTTTTTTTACAAGTATTACAATATATCAAATGACAAATAAGTACTATTTACATTATTCGTAGTGCAAAAATTTTGGTTCACATCGAAAAAAAGTAAAGGAAATGAAATTCTTTATGTGCATCTATTCAAGAGTTTATGCTAGTACATGCATCGTGAGGTATAAAGGCTCATTGAAATTTAAAATCCAATAAACTTCGGATGTAGCAAATTCCCTTTCGACAAACTAATGTCTAACATACATCACTGAAAGCAGAGATTGAGAATACTTTTAATCATAACTTCTTCAGCAGCATAGTGCTTGCAGCTCCCAAATATAGTATACAGAAAAGCAATTGTATACAGCATACTGTAGCTATACAGTATGTTTTGAATATTTCATACTGTTCAAAACCACCAAGATAATTCATTATATCAGATATTTGCAGTATTAAAAGTTGTACTGGTCTAGAAATTCAGTATCTTAGGGTGATGACCTTTTTTGCTAGTTAAAATTAACTGACAAAAAAATTTTATCAAAATTTTTATTTAAACTTTTACTCTATATTTAGCCACATCTAACATGCTAATATGGCAAATAATTGTTTTGCTTACAAGCATATATTTAAAAAATACTACATTAACAGTTCTAATTCAACATTGTTTAGACAGCATAATTTCAATCTCTTGTGAAAGTCCCTGTTGCGTGAGGCGAGCGTTAAAATAATCACACAATGCATATCATTTCCCTTGATTAATGTTGGTGTGCCAAGAGAAAAATAAAAATGATAAAAATATTTTAATAAGTTTAAACTTTGCACATTACTTCTAATAAAGACCTAACTAGTTATGATGCATAGTAATTAAATCATTCAGTATTCATTATTTGATGATGCTGGAAATGAGCATTCTATGGTCCAATTCAAAGAATTCAAAATTTTTATTAGATATGCTGAACAGTAAAAAAATGATTGCTCTTTTTGCTATAAAATGCTAAAGAAAAAATGATCTTTGTTCTAGCACAGTGGCAAACTGGAGGTAGAATACTGCCTTAGATCAATAAACTAGCTGCATGATTATTCTCAAAGGTTTCATTCTCTGCATCTTATGGGAGCAACCCCAGTATACTTAACTTTGTACATTCTAACCTTTGAACTAGACTTATTCTCAAAAAGGTTGAAATCTAAAATATATACTGAAGTGAAATACTGTCAGGACTGGAAAGCAAAGAAAGAGTTGGCAAAACAAAAGAGGATAAAAGAAGGAAAGTTTACAAGACAAGGAAGATGAATCAACAGCAGCAAAAGGAACAAGGGAAAGAAAAGGAGAGCAAGTCTACTAACTCTTGTGCTATATGCATATTAGAGTGTGATTGTGTTTTCACTAATGAATAAGAACATAAGCATAAAGTATATAAAAGAATAATTTATGACTAGCTTAAACTTGATGACTAGCCACACTCCTATTGTTTAGTTCTATGTTGCATCAACATAAGAATAGGACAAATTTCCTATTGGCTGATTTTTGGAGAGTCATATAAAAATGTACTGCAGAATGCATAGTATAGAACATTCTAGAACATGCGGATCTAAGGCATAGCTGTAGTCCTAACAGATTCCCCCCGAGGCGCATGTTTTCATTTTTCAGGATAGCAATTTTATAAATCTTTTAAAACTTTACTGCAATTCAAAAGATTTTCTTTTGGTTTCCATGAACTTTCCTCAAGACCATAACCTTTTTGAGAAACGAGGTATTTTGCTTTTCCATTGACTCTCTTTGCATCTAAAATATCTTCCACTTCATAATACTTGCCAGAACCATTAATGATTATTGGTGGTGATTGCTCTTGTTTTCTTTCCCACAAGCTATGTTCCTTAGTCTTAGATAATAAAGAAATTTGAAATACATTATGCAAGCATTTCATCGAGTCTGGAAGTATCAACTTATAAGCAACTGGATTAATCTTCTTGACAATAGGAAAATGACCCAGCTGTTTTCAATCAAGCTTCTCACAAGGACAATTTGCTCTAATATTTCTTCAATCCAAATATACTTTATCTCCAACTTTTAGTTCTTCATGTCTACATTATTTATCTGCAAAGTATTTTGAGGACTCCTCAGCTAGCTTAAGTTCTTCTTGAATAATGTTTATATTTTGCTTTAGAGTTGTAAGATAACTTTCTAATATTGCTGGAAATTCTGGATCAAGTTCTGGTGGTAAATCCATAGGAATGCCGTAGCCATAGTTTGCATCAAAAGGTGAGATTTTAATTGAAGAATGAAATTGTGAGTTGCAGGATAGCTCAACTACCGGCAGATCCTTCAACCAATTGGTCTAAAGATAATCTGAAAGTATCCTTAAATACTGCTCCAGACATTGATTATCTCGTTCCGTCTGTCCGTCTGATTATGGATGATAGGTAGAAGATAAACTTTGATTGATTTTCAAATTTTTCAGAAGTGATTACCAGAATTGGGATACAAATATGGGTCCTCAATCAGATGTCATCTCCTTTCGCAATCCATGGAGTTGAACAATGTTACTTATGAAGAAATCAGTAAGTTGTTGTCAGGAATTAACCCCTAAGGGAGTTAATTCTATTTTGTAGCTGCGGTACGTTTCTCCTAATGCTATGTTGAAGCTTCAGTTCTGACTATGAGAACAAGTTCCAGTTTAGACTATGAGAACAAGTTTCAGTAAGTGATATTTTGCTGTGTTGATGAAGTTATCTCACTTCTATTAACACAATTTAGGATGCAATATTATATGTATTCTGTCACAGATTTCTTGTGTTTATGTTGTATGTTACATCCCTAACAGTTGTGCAGCTGTAAGGGTCTCTAAACAGGGTATAAAATGTGCCATTTTAGTAAAATGGTCAATGACTACAAGGATAGAATCACAATTATCAACCATGGGCAAGTCAGTGGTCATGTCCATAGAAATTGGTTTCCAAGGTCTTCCAGGCAATGGTAGTGGGTGTAATAATCTGGCAAGTTTACATTGACTAAATTTACCTATTGCACATACATCACAGGAATCAACATACAATTTACAATCATGTCAATAAGTTGGCCACCAATATGAATGACTGATTAGTTTAAATGTCTTCTTATTACCCGAATGTCCAGCAATGGTTGAGTCATGATAAACCTTTAATATATCAAGCTGCATCTTGATAGGTATGACTATTTAGCCACAAAAATAATAAGCAGTCTTCAGAATCTTCAACCCCAGGTTTTTCATGGGTATTGACAATTTCTTAATCTTCCTTTTGTGCAATGATGATTTTGTCAATGAATGTTAAAGATTTATTTTGATGATGCAGTAGAAGCAACCAG
Organism: Vaucheria bursata; assembly: GCA_032358265.1. Classification (NCBI taxonomy): domain Eukaryota; class Xanthophyceae; order Vaucheriales; family Vaucheriaceae; genus Vaucheria; species Vaucheria bursata. Next base: position 27,650 of record JAULBW010054431.1, read on the forward strand.
AAATTTTTCTTTTGCAATCAATACTTGATTTTGGCCTTGAACTCTCTCTTCATCAGGCTTTAACAGTAAGGAACACACTAAAACTATGATATATGTAGTTTTCAAAGAACAACAGAGAAACATAAAATCAGGATAGAGACACGTACAATAGTTATTATTAAATTACTTCATGTGTTGCCAAGAGTAAATCTCGTCAACACATTGCATTGGTAGCATTTCCAGTACATCGCCTAAACTTGAATACAATAATATTAGCAAATACTTAAGATATTTTCAAATAGAAAACATGGGGTAATATTAGTTCCTAACATTAACTCACAATCTACTCTTTGGCTTAATGCATCAGGCTTTCTCCCCTGTTTGCCGGCACGGTAAACAATATTGAAGTTAAAATCAGAAAGAAAAAGTGACCAACAAGCCTGGCAATGGTTGAGTTTGTTTGCAGAAGAGAAGTACAAGAGGTCTTGATGATCCGTGTATACGGTAATAGGCAAGGAGTTGCTCAACAACAATGCTTGCCATTGACTGAAACAAGCAATGATGGTCAAAAGCTCTTTGTTGTAAATTTTGTAGTTGATTCCAGCAGACTACTGTTTTCAAGAACAAAAGGCTATAGGATGTAATGCTTCATTGGAAATTTGTGAAAGCATACCTCCAAGAGCATGATCTGATGAATCAGTCTCCACAATAAACGGTTGACTTGTGTCAGGGTATCTTAAAATAGGGGCAGAGGTAAATGATTTCTTCAACTCTTTAAAAGCTTCTTCATGCTCTGGTAACCGTTCAAATTTTACAGACTTCTTTAAAAGATGTAGAAGTAGAACAGTAATTGATGTATAGTTTGCTATAAACATCCAGTAGAAATTTGCAAATCCAAGGAATGACTGTAATTTTTTTACAGAAGTAGGAGATGGCCAGGGCGTAATACTTTCAATTTGAGCAAAATCCATTCCAATACCTGTATCCAAAAAAAAATATCCAAGCAAATCGATATTTCTTACCAAAAATTTGCACTTCTAAATTTTGCATACAACAGGTTATCCTTAAGACATTGCAAAACCTCCCAAACATGAATAATATGCTCCTCCTCTGTCTTTGCAAAATATCAGTATATCGTCCAAGTACACTATGCAGAAAATGTCCAAATGCTCATGAAGCATATCATTTATTAAATACTGGAACACTGCAGGTGCATTGGTGAGACCAAAAGGCATTACATGGTACTCATAATGTCCAAAACAACATCTAAAGTCTGTTTTCCATTCATCTCCTTCTCGGACCTGAACAAGATTGTTGGCTCCGCGTAGATCAATTTTTGAAAATACCTTTGCCTTTGAAAAATGATGTGGCATTTTTTGAATGAGTGGAAGAGGATACCAATTCTTTGAGGTAATATTGCTTAAAGCTTGGCAGTCAATAACATGTCGCAAGTCTCCATTCCTCTTCTTTATAAAAAATAAGGATGTGCCAACTGGAAAAGAGGATGGCTGAATAAATCCCTTAGCCAAGTATTTATCAATATATGTCTTCAATGCTTTTAATTCAGGTTCAGGTAGTGCATAGATTGGACCCAATTGAATCTTCTTGTCCTTTTGAATTTCAATAGTAATGTCATTTTTACAATGCTTAGGAAGTATTTCCAACTCATCTTTGAAAAACACAGCAGCAAGTTCATGATATTCTCTTGGTAGTTCAGTTTGAGTCCTCACCAATTTATCAGATGTTGACTTCATTTCATCTTCTATAGTCTCAGCAAAATTATCATCAGGAACAGATTCTTCTAATTCTATTGATGCAATACTTGGTTCTTCAGTTGCTGAGCTTGATTTACAGTATTGACCAGATTCTACACCGGCTTGATCAGTTTGAAACTTGATATTTTCTGCAGAACTATTGCTTAAAAATAACATTAATGCTTCCCAATCGGTTTTAAGATTGAACTTCTGTAACCAATTCAAGCCAAGAATCATTGGAGAGCGTGGAGTCTTCATAGCAAATAACTTCCACTTAAATTTGGTGCTCATAATCTTCAGAGCAGTAGACATATGATGTTGAACCTCCAGATGATAATGGGCTTCCATTGGTAACTTTGAAAGTTAAGAGGTTCTTCAAAGAATGAGGCTTCAATTTTAAAGAATGCACAAGGTCTTCAATAAAAATTATAATCTGTAGTTAAGTCCACAAAAGCAGTAACTTTATGACTCTGATGATCTGACAATAATATTTTTAATGGAGTATAGTGACAAATAGATTTGTCTATTTTTCAGTGTCTCCAAGTTGGTGAAATAATTTTTTTCAGCTTAAGTTTTTTGAGTTTTTTGGCCATATAGAACATGAATCTAACAGATATTCTCCAGGCCTATAATGCATACATAAACCATTGTGTCTACATTGTTACTTTTCTTGATTTGATAATGGTCCATGCACATTGGTAGCACCTATAACCATAGCAGCAAAATCTGTAGATATCTGATTTACCTAAGTAGTCTGGGCTGGATAAAAACTAGGTTTAATGCCATAACTGGAGTATTTGCACTCCAGTTTTCTTTTTTATGTTTGATCATCGATTTAAATGGCATGTTTGTAATATTCATAAATAGCTGAAGGCCTATTGCATTGACATATTTTGTCCTTAACTTCATCATTTAGAGCTTGGTAGAAAATACTAAATAACGCTTTGGAGGATCATTTCACTTTCACTGATAAACCCTAAAAATCTGATACCAATGCTGATGCCAAGCACTCTTTCTACTTGAGGCTAAGGAATTCATGTTCTGCTTGACATTGACAATCTATGTTGCCAAATGCAAGCTTAAAACAACCTTCAAATACATCAAAGTTTTCAAGCATTTTGTCATCATGCTCCAAAAAAGGCGCAATCCAATTGAGAGCTGTAACACAAAGAAAAGATATAGCATAAGTTACCTTGGTTGTTTCTTTACTAAAGTGCTGAGGTTGACTTTTAAAAATGTTTTTCAGCTGTAGAAAAAAGGTTCTTGACTTTTTTCTACTGCCTGAGAAATATTCTGGAGCTGCAACCTTCACTTCTTTGGGTTGAGGCAATATGGCTTTACCAAGACCAGATAGTGCTGCAAGCTGATCTTGGTGCTGTTTAATGGTGGCTTGAATTGCATGAAACTGCTTCAGGAATTGCTGTTCATCCATTATTAGTTAGTGAAAAACTGTTAAGACTTGCAAGGGAAAAGATGTTAAAAAAGTAAGAGAGAATTGATCAAGGAAAGTTAACCAAACAATGGAGATGGACCAACAGCAATATAGAGGAACAACACAAAGAAAGAAGAGCAAGTGTATTAACTTTTATGTGTAAGTTATGTGTGTTTGTGTATTTGCACATTTGTATTCTGACTAAGGAATAAAAAGATAAAATATGTAAAAGAACAATTTATGATTAGCTTGAACTTGATGACTAGCCACATTCACATTGGCTGATTTGAGGAGCATCATCAAATAAAATGGAATAGAACGTATAATATAGAACATTCTTGAACATGCGGATCTAAAAAATAATTGTAGCTCTAACCAGTTACCTTGTCTGAAATCTTGGATTTATTTTTTTATTATATTATTTGTCTTCATGACTTGCCTGATAATATTGTCACAGGCTGTGGTTAAGTATTTGTGTCACAGTTTTGGTCTGTTCTGTTGAAGACATGATATTGAGCAAAACCTTTTGTATGCATATCATCCACAAATGGACAGTCAAACAGGGTGTGTTAACCTGGCCAGAGCAGTATTTGAGGAAGTATGCAAATTTTAAGCAAGGCAGTTGGCTAAAAAATCTACCTAAGGTAGAATTCTGCTATAATTTGAGTCATCACACTGCTATTGATATGAGTCCATCCAAAACAACTTATGGTTTTGACCTGCTTGTTAATTGGTCAACTGAATCAGTTCCAAATTTACCTCTGATGCTTCAGAGATATGTATCCAATTTAAATTTGTTAGTGTTGATTGTACAAAAAGGCCTTGATAAAGCTCAAGCATTGGCAAAATGTTTTGCTGATTAAAACATTGACACCTTAAATATAAGGGAGAAATGGTCTTTTTGGATTGTCATTTTGCTAAGACTCAAAGACCATCAATTAAGTTGGATTGGAATAAGTTAGGACCGTTCAAGATCATACAAAAGATTAATGAGGTTGTATATCAGTTGCAACTTTCTTATTCAGTGTGTCAACTACGTAATGTACTTCATGTTTTGTTATTGCATCCTGTCAAAAATACATTTCCAAGATGTTCAATCTCAGCCTCCACCTGTAACTTTGGATTGTGAACATAAATTTTTTGAAGTTGGATATTTTAGATGGCAAATGTAAAAATGGGAAGTGGGAGTATTTGGTCTTGTGAAAGAGATATTCAACTAGAGACAACAGCTGGAAACCTGAAGAGAATATTCTCAATTGTAAACATTTTATTTCAGACTCTAAGACCCATTATGCACTTGAGAGTAAGTCCGCAGCTAGTGGAGCATCTGTTAGGAATTGACTTCCTAAAGCATGAATTCTGTTTGTAGCTGCAGTACAAAATTTGAGAAGATTTGTACAATTTTAAGATTTGAGAGGAGTCACACAGATACAAGGTTCAAGGAGAATTTCACATTCCAAATAATTGGGCTGCATTTATTTTTGTTGCTGTAATGATAGAGTGTCCTCACTTCTATCAATGCAATTAGTAAATGTAATGTTTCTGAATTAATTCTAGTCTGTTTTCTCTTGTGTTTTTTTCATTGCATTTCTAACATATAGTTGGACTCTTGTCTAAGCAAGTGACATAATATAGTTATTACCATCATTTTTTGTTGCCATCGTTAAATCCTGTCATACTTGCGTGACAACTCAAAGCTATGATATATGACTCACAAGGCAAACTGATGAAAATTTACCTGTTAGTAAGGTATGAAGTCAAACTCTTACGTGCAAAGAGAGTCAAGTTGAATTTCTTCATATCACATCAGATGAGCATACAACACAAACATTTTGTGTTGCAAAAAATAGATTCTGAATCTACTCAATTCTCTCTGCTGTCAGGTCACATATTTTGTTGTTCTCATCAGCAAAAATATAATGATGACACAATAGCTCAAGTAGAGTAATTTTTTAATACCATATTTCTAATCATTGCCATTAATTGATTGTTGTATCTACTATAATATTAGCTCAATGTTATTTGCAATAGAAATTACTTCACATTTGATTGTTTCAATGTGGATTGCATTCATAGCATTGTATTGCTAAAAAAGTTCATTATCCAGTCCTTTTCATCATTCAGATTCAGAGACACTAATCATGATAGCCGGATAATTATTGTTTTTATGTTTGCTGACAAACTAAAATATACTAATTAAACATATCAATTATTCCTTGAAAGTTCTTGCATGTTGAAAATATTTGAATTGGTCACTTGGACAGAGGTACTAAAGATCATTATATAAATGTGTTTGGACTGCTCAAGAGCATAACTATTTCTTATCAGAACTTTTTAAAGGGAAGATTTTGTTAGGAACTAACTCCATTAAGGGTTATTGTCGGGATGTACAACAAAACAGGCAAAAATGTAAGAGAGTAACAACTCAATTATACATTATATCTTGACCTGTGTTGTGAGAAGTGATTACATTTCTCCAACACAACATTACTAATTTTGACCTACTGTATGACTAGCCACTTATTGAGAATGTGACTAGCATAAAAATAAAGAATGTTCCTAATTGGAACATCTGCAGCTAAACTAAAAAAAAGGAATTAACTTACAATATAAGTTAATTCCTGACAGTTATTTCTTATTTCTATGTAGCTGCAGTATGGTTTGTCCATGTTTTCAGTTTAGTTTCAATTTAGTTTCAGTTTGGTTTCAGCTTTGGTTCCAAGATACTTCAAAGACCTGAACTCTGTTCTTTGTGCTACTATGTTTTGTGTGTTGCAAAAGTTATCTCACTTTCAGCAACACATATAAGTTAATATCAAATACTATTTCTGTTTATATGTTATTTGTTGTGCTTGTATTTTCCTAACAGTTTGCTGAAAGTGCAATATTGCTCTTACACTCTTATTTTCTGCTTGCATAAGGATGTCAGATCAATATATGCCAGAAGAAATCAATGGGCTGATCAACCAACTGGAAGAAGAAAACCAAATCATTAAGCAGTACTGCTTAAGAGCAGAAAATTAGCAGACAGTGGAAAGGGTTCAGCCTAGCAGGAATTCAGATCCTTCATTTCCATTAGGTAATATCGGAGAACCAAAGGTAAATGCTCCTGATCCATTTTTTGGTGAAAAAGATAAGAGTAAAACTTTTCTAGCCTACCTTCATATTGGGTTTGAGTTGCAGAAGTCTTGATTTTGTGATGACTGGACCAAGATATTATTTGCCATTAGTTGCATGAAGGGGATGGCATTCAATTGAACTCTGCGTTACCCTCGTTGCAATTATAACATACTGTTCAATTACAGATAATTTGAAGACAATTTTTAAACTATATTTAACAATGTGAACTGGCTTCAACAAGCAGCACAGGAGCTTATAGGTTTGAAGCAAGGTTGTCGTTCAGCTGTGGCTTACATTGCAGACTTTCAACAATTAAGCAACAAATTGAGATGGCCAGGTTTTCTCCTTTTATTGAATATGTTTGACCATGACCTGAATAAGGAAATCAAACAAGTTCTGCACAATTTTGATTGCCCAACTTCACTTAAAGATTATTACTAGTTGGTGGCTCAGGTTGATAATTGCCACATTGAGTTTTGTCAGGAGTTTCCCAGTGTTTCACAATGTATAGCCAGATCCATTCCTAAGGTAAATAATGGTTTGGAGAATATGGTTATTGGTGCTGTGTGATGCCAAGGTCCACTGGGTATGCAAGAGCAACAGAGGAGAAGGAACCAAAATCTATGCTTGTGTTGCAGCAAAGCTGGACATATTGCTGCATCTTGCCCCAAACTCTCTGGTCAAACTCAGCAGCATTGTGAGGAGAGTATAAAGCAAGGTTTGATAGAAACAACTACAGTATCTGATAAACAACATCCATATCTACATGTTGAAATATTGCTTTTAGGTCAACCCATCACCTCCATAAATGCTCTAGTTGACTTGGGTGCCGACAAGTCATTGGTCAACAAACAGCTACTTTGGTCATCATTGTTAGAATTCTTGGGTGAATATATAGCTAAGTATGATAATATTTGGAAGCATTGGGATTCAAACCCAAGATCTTGGTGCTACTAATCCATTTTCGTACCGTTGAACCATCAACTCCCAAGAGGTAGGGGGCTTTAAGGGTCCTAGTATCTGGGGACAGGGCAGATATCCTGACAATCATGTACTCCATTTCAGCTTTCAAAAGAACCAATAACTTTTGAGACTATTGAAGGTAACTCTTTGGCATCTGGTACCATTCAGCACTATGTAGTCTTAGAGTTGAAGAACAGGGACATCACATTTACACATACATTTTATGTCTTACTTTCCATTGTGGCTCCTGTTGTTTTGGGCATTTATTGGCTTGTTAAGTTTAACTCACGCATCAACAGGTCAACACTATCAATTGAAATGAAGCATTGGTCTTGTCCAAATGTTGTAAATTCCCCAATTATATGTGCTGTCAAGAATAAGCTCATGCCTAAAGACAATTTAGTTGGAGATGTAGCTGAAGAAGTTAATATTCCGCTTCAGTCCAAGTAGTCAAACAAACTTTTGACATGTGTACCTGCCCAGTATCATAAGTTCATCTCTGTGTTTTCAAAGCAACTTGCAAATCTACTACCTGAGCGTTGTAAATTTGACATTGATATTGACATTCAATATGAGAAGAAGGTCCCTTGGGGCCCAATATATCTTTTGTTGGAGCCTGAGTTGAAATCACTACGTGCGTATTTGGACAAACAACTTGATAAAGGATTCATTTGACCATCAAAATCTCCTGCAGATGCACTTATATTCTTTGTAAAGAAGAAAAGCGGTGATGCACAACCAGTAATTGACTACCATGGTCTTAATTTAATCACTGTAATGAACTGATACCCCCTCCCCTTGGTTTTTGAATTACTCCATCGTTTTGCCAAGGCTCGAGTTTTTACAAAAGTTGACTTGCATGGAGCTTATAATTTGGTGTGCACTTGTGAAGGGGATGAATGGAAGACTGCTCTTTATTGCAGATTCGAGCACTTTGAATATCTGGTAATGCCATTTGGATTATCTAATGCACCTGCCATTTTTCAAAATATGATGAATGAAATCTTTTTTTGACTATTTGGATCAGTTTTGCATTATTTATTTGGATGACATTCTTCTATATTCAGAATATATTGATCAACGTATACAACATGTATCAATGGTATTTTAGCGGCTAAAAGAGAATTCACTACATGCAAAGTTAAATAAATGTGAGTTTTCGGTTTCATCTACAGATTTTCTGGGATACATTATCTCTGATTCAGGTATTTTGGGGGATCCAAAGTAAATAAAGAGCATTCAGACATGGCTTGTTCCCACAAATGTAATGCCTCTTCAGTCATTTTTGGGATTTGCAAATTTCTATCAAATGTTCATTCCACGGTACTCAAATACTATTGTTTCCATGCTACATTTATTGAAAAAGGATAAGAAGTTTGATTGAAGCAAAGGTTGGCAAGCATCATTTGACAAAGTGGAAGCAGATTTTTGTGCAGCACCTTTGCTACATCATGCAGATACATCAAAGCCATTTATTGTTGAAGCAGACACATCAGATTTTGCAATTGGGGGTATATTGTCTCAAGACTTTGATGGTGTGATACATCCAATTACTTATTACTCGAGGAAACTGACAGTAGCCAAGATCAACTATGAAGTGCATAATAAGGAACTTTTAGTAATTGTTGCCTGTTTTCATCAGTGGAGACCCCTTTTGCTTAGTAACTTGGAACCAATCCAGGTATTCACCAATATTCACCGATCATCGTAATCTGTTATATTTCTCTAGTTCCAAAAATTGAACTGCCGTCAAGTTTGTTGGTCCCTTTTCCTTTGTGATTTTGATTTTCAAATTATTTTCCGTCCTGGCAAAGAGGGAGGAAAGCCTGATGTCCTGAGCTGTAGACAAGACTACCTGTTGTGTGACTCAGATGATCATGTGCAAGGACAGAATCAGGTACTATTACCCAAAGAAAGATATTTAGTTGCAGTTACTAGGGAGCATAACTTGTTGGAGCAAATAAAAAATGCTCAAGCTCAGGATACTGCAATGCAAGAGATGAAGGAGAATAAAAGATTTTTGTGTCAGGATGGTTGTATTATGCGCTATGGAAGAGCAGTGATTCCAAAGGATCTTTGAACTGAGATTCTTGAGGCATGTCATGATTCTCTGATAGGTGGTCATAGTGAGGTTTGCAAGACATTCAAGTTTATTTCAAAAGAATTTTAGTGACCTGCAATTTATAAGGGCTGTGCTGCATATGTGGAATCTTGTCATATTTGCACTCAATCAAAAACAGCTCACATGAAACTGGCTGGACTTTTACATTTGTTACCTATTCCTGCAAGACTGTGGAATTCAATCTCCATGGATTTTATTGATCTTTCACCTACACAGGGTAAGGATTCAATATTAGTTATCGTCGATTGTTTCTCAAAAATGGCACACTTCATTGCTTGTACAAAGACTGTTACTTCATCACAGTTAGCTAGTTTAGTTTTCTACCACACTATTTGTCTTCACGGATTTCCTAACAACATTGTATCGGATTGCGGATCCGTATTTGTGCCTCAATTCTGGTTGGCCTTACTCTCAAATTATGGTATATCTCAAAATTTATCTTCAGCTTATTACCCTCAATTTGACGGTCAAGCAGAATAGGTGGATCAAGTAGTGGAACAATATCTACAGACCTACTCAAGTTTTGAACAAACTAGTTGGTTAGGAAATCTTCCTATGACCTAATTCTGCTATATCTCCAATTATCATACGTCTATAGATATTAGCCTCTTTTAGGCTACTTATAGATTTGACCCTCAGCTGATTGGTCTACGGAGATTCTACTAAAGTCTCCTTCAACTCTAAATCAGTACCTCTCAGATTTAAGGGATTCAATGTCCAGTCTCTGTCTTGGTTTAAAAAAAGCTCAAGAATCGGCTAAGCGTTTTGCAGATGGTAAAAGGTATCATACGGTGCATGAGGAGGGAGAAATGGTTTTTCTTGACCAATGTTTTATTAAAACTAGAAGACCATCTATTAAGCTGGACTGGAAAAAATTGGGTCCTTTCAAAATTATGCAGAAGATTAATTGTGTATCATATAAACTTCAGCCACCGCATTCAATGAAAAGATTTCATGATGTATTCCATATATAACTCCTGTATCTTGTCAAGAAGACTTATCCTAAATCATTACAAGCACAGTCACCTCCTGTTATTCTTGATTGAGAAAACAATAATTATAAACTTGAAGACATTATAGATGGAAAACATGAGCAGGGCAAGTGGAAATTTTTTGTATCATGGAAGGGGTGTTCAGCACAGGAAAACAGATGGGAACCCAAGGAAAACTTGTTAAACTGTGAACACATTGTTGAAGATTTTAAGACCCATTATGCTTTGAGATCAAAGTCCGCAGCTAGGGGGGCATCCGTTAGGAACTTACTCCATTAAGGGTTAGTTCTTATATCTATGTAGCTGCAGTATGATTTGTCCATGTTTTCGTTTTGGTTTCAGTTTGGTTTCAGTTTGTCTTCAGTTTGTGTTCAGTTTGGTTTCAGTTTAATTTTGGTTTGGTTTCAGTTTAATTTTGGTTTGGTTTCAGTTTCAGTTTCAGTTTCAGTTTCAGTTTCAGTTTCAGTTTCAGTTTCAGTTTCAGTTTCAAGATACTTCAAAGAACTGAATCCTGTTCTTCATGCTACTATGTTTTGTGTGTTACAAAAATTATCTCACTTTCAGCAACTCATGTAGGTTAATATCAAATACTATTTCTGTTTTTAAGTTATTTGTTGCGTTTGTATTTTTCTAAGATTTTTAGTCTGTATGCTTAAATATTTTTTGTGCATTTCAAGTAATATTTAAATGTAAGTGATGTAACAGATTTAAAAAATTATTGAAGTACAAGTTCAAGTTCTCAAGACCTTTTCAAATCCATAACCGTTTTTGGGGCATAGTATTTCAGTAAAATTTTACATAATCTGATTGCAATCACTATATTAAAATCAAATGCATGACCTTTTAAGCACTATTAATTCAATTATTGCATACTAAAACAAATTGCATATTGCTATCATGGATGCGTTTACTTAGACATTAAATAAAATTTATCCTTCTCCAGAGTAGCAACATTAGTATTATTTTTTACTATAAAATAACAGTAGTTTTAAAATACTTGTAAAAAAATTGAAAGCAAATTTAGTGGAAAACGAGCAGGTCATAATAACTGAAATTTGTTAGTCTTAGTTACACTTGACCATTTATTCAACTTATTAATTGTCTTCAGGATACTTTTGTCCTTACTTATTCATTTTCAATTGATATTGCAATGATATTTTTTTACCTTGCTTGTCGTCATAAAATTTTTTAGATTTTAGCAACAGCTAGCAACCATCATGATTGATTACCTGAAGTTTTCTCACAAAACACAAATTTGATAATCACGTATAGTGGTCATACCTCAAATGTCATGGATTTTAGGTTTCAATTAGAAAGAAGGTGGATGCTTACTGACAGTGCAGATGGTTTCAGAAAGATATTTTATAGTATTTGGATATTTTCAATTTATAAGAAAATTTTAAAACTAAGGACTCATGCTACAAACAGCTCAGTTCTATTTTAGATGTAAAAAAGTTTGAGTTCATTTTTACCAAGGAAAAAAAGATATTTGAGTCATTTTAATTTCTCAGAAGACCTAGCATGCTAGTCAAATGAAAAGATATATATTGTATAGCTTATTTAAACTTGCCTCACACGACATGAATGCTTTTAGGAGAGATGGAATTGGTTTGATAATGTAATGCCTAACATAATTCTAAACTATTAAGTAATTTCTCAACTAATTACTTTAATGAAATAGTATGCTACTGGATGTTTTCAATTTTCTGTTGAATTTTTAAAGCTTTAAATAGCACCAAAAGTCATCATTTAAGATTCAAACTGCAATATGCACTAAAGTAAACTTTGGATATATCAAATTTGTTTTCAACAACTTTTTTAATAATAAGCAAAAATGTCTGGATGTTTTTTGGTTGAGTTGAAATTTTTAGATGCATCATATATTGTATGTACTACATTAATTTGGTGATTTCAACAAATTTGTGATATGTCCAAAACTTAATGTACTTGTACTTCATAATATATGTGCAAGTGTTTTGTTTATACATTAGATTTGGGATATGCAAGTACTGGACTGCCAAAAAAGTTATTTTCTTGCCATAAAATAAGTTGCAAGCATTCATGTAATCTTTTGTGTACATAAATTGCAATTTGGTTATGGGACCTAACCTTGAGCAAATTCATACAAATGCCAATAAAAAGCAGTGATTGATCTTTACAGAATATAAAGTATAATTGCTAAATTTAACAATTTTGCATGTATACTTGTTAGGATCTCAGATGCCAAGTATTATTTCAACGAATATATGTAAAATATACAAGAGATACAGAGATATTTATAGATTATCTTATTAGAAACACGATGTTGGGAAGGATAGCCTCTGCCATAGAAGCATATACTTAGTATGACTCGCGTAGCTATACGAGTATGCAATATGACTTGTATGGATGCAAGTATAATCGAGTTGAAAGATGGTAGAATTATTGCTTCCATACATTTCCCCCCTTGATTGCTTTCCCATCTTGTTTGGAAAGTTTCATTTAAATTCAGTAAATAGATCTTGACAGTCCATTAAATTTTGTTCCAATTCCCACTTGTTATGTTCTGGTCCATAATCTTTCCACATGATTAAATATTTTTGAATGCCATCAATAACTTTGGAGCATAAGATGTCTTCAACTTTGTAAAGTTCTCCATTAGCATTGACCAATAAGGGTGGAGGGTTGGATTCAGGAAGAGTTGAAAATTGATTTTGAGATTTAGGTATTGAAAGCAAGATATAGAACACGTTATGAATCCAACGTAACAAATTAAGAAGTGCTAAACAATATGTCATGCAATTGATTTTTTTGCTAACTTTAAATGGACCAAACTACTTCTAATTTTCAACATGGTCATTTTGTTGATATATTTTTTGGCGGTTAAGGAACACTTTGTTACCAATATTAAGCTCAAAAAAGGGACGTTTGGAATCTGCAAATCTCTTCATATCTTCCTTTGCCCAATCCAAATGAAGTCTTGCAAGCAAACAAGAATTGTGCATTTTAGTAATCAATTCTTCAACTGTGGGTACCAATTCAGGAATTGGTTCAAAATCTAGAATGGTTGGCAGGTCAAAACCAAAAAAAGCCATAAATGGCAACATACGCATGAAGTTATGAGGATTTGAACTGTACGCTAATTTGGCTAACGGGAGACAATTGACCCAGTCCAGTTGGTCATAGGCCACATATATTTGTAGATATTGTTCTAAACTTTGATTCAGCCGTTCCATTTGTCTGTCCAACTATGGATGGTAAGCACTTGATAGGCTTTGCTGAATATGTAAGGTCAAGAGTATTGCATGCCAGATTTGAGAGACAAAATGAGAGTCCCAATCCAAAAATAATATTATTTGGAACTCCATGAAGTTGTAACACTTTGCGTATAAACAATTTGGCTAGATCCATTGTTGACATAGCCTTACGGCACGGGATGAAATGTACTAGTTTTGTAAATCAATCTACAGCAACAAATATTGCATCAAAATTTTGGTTATTTGGGAGGTCAGTGATATAGTCCATTGAAATAGAAAACCAGGGTCACGGCAAGATTGGTAGTGGGTTCAAGAGACCAGCAGGCTTCATATGGACCGTTTTGGACTGCAAGCTGATATTACAGGCTTGTACATAATTCGTTATATCCTTATGTATAGAAGGCCACCAGAAACGTCAATTTACGATGGAGAATGTTTTATGATTATCTGGATGACCTGTCAAGATGGAATCGTGGCAATGCAAAATTATGCAAGGAATGAGTATGCAAGGAACTACAATGCTTTTGTGAAAATACAATATTTTGTCATATAAATGTATTGTACCTTTATCTGCTACTTCCTTTATTAGATTATCTGCTGCTTGTTCTTTCTTCAGACCGGATAATAGATTGTTTTCCGGAAATAATGTGGTCACCAATAAAAGCTGATCCTTTTTAATAAGCGTTTGGTTTTGTATTTGCACCTGCAGGTCATTTTCCTTTAATTTGTAATTGACATGTTGGCTTAATACATCCAACTTCAAATTATCTTTCCCGGCTTGATAAACTACTTTAAATGTAAAATTGCTTGAGAAGGTTGGCCATTGCACCTGTCTTTAATTTCGTCTTCCAGAACTCGTACAATAAAGTAAGTTCCTATGATCTGAAAATACACAGATTGGTTCTGAATTGCTAAGTGATAAGGCGCACCATTGGTAGAAACATACAATGATAGCAAGTAGTTCCTTATTGTGGATCTTGTAATTAGTTTTGGCTGGTGTTAGTTTCCTTGAATAGAATGCCACGAGTCTGCAATGCCCTTCAACTTCTTGGGATAAAATTCCACCGACTGCTAAATCTGAGGCATCAGCTTCCACCATAAACAGCTTTGATATATCAGTATGTACTAGTACATTGTCATTTTTAAACAATTCGTCTAATGTATGAAAAGATACTCTATATTTGGAAGACCATATAAAAGGGGCATTCATTTTTAATAACTTTAGCATGGACTTCATCTTCTTAGAATAATTTGAAATGAATATTTGATAGAAGTTGACAAACCCCGGGAACAATTGAAATTCTTTTATTTTAGCTGTAAGCAGCCGTTCTTCAGTTCTTTTTATTTGGCTTTGGTCCATTTCAATTCCATTACAGGATATTGCATATCCCAGAAATTCAATACGACCCACAAAAAACTGGCATTTCTCAAGTTTTGCATATAATATATAATTGCATAGTTGCTTCAATACAATTCCCACATGTTTTTGATGATCTTCCTTGTTTTCCAAATATATTAGGATATTGTCAAGGTATACTATGCAGAATACATCCAGCAGATCACAGAACACATCATTCATTAAACCTTGAAAGATGACGGGGGCGTTTGTGAGACCGAACGGCATTACTAAATGCTCAAAATGGCCAAATCAGTACCTGAAAGCGGTCTTCCATTCATCGCCTTTGCAAATTTGTACTAAGTTGTAAGCTCCCTTCAAGTCAATTTTTGAGAACACCCGTGCACAATAAAAACGGGTCAACAGATCATGAACCAAGGGTAGAGGGTATTGATTTTTAACAGCGATTCCATTCAAAGCTCAATAGTTGATAATGGGTCTTAATTTGCCCGATTTCGTCATTACATAGAAGATAGGAGCTCCTGCTGGTGAACTTGAGGGTCTAATGTACCATTTTTTCAAGTTTTCATCTAGACATAATTTTAGTACTTTCAACTCCAGTTCTGAGAGAGGATGAATGGGGCCAAACGGAATAGTTTTATTTTCTTCAACATCGATTCCAATGTCGTATTTCCGATGTTCTAGTAGAAGTTCACTCTCAATTTCTGAAAAGACCATTGCTAAATCTTGGTATTCCTTTGGGATATTAGGCTGTATTTTTGCAATTTCATTTTTGAATTCTGCAGCATTGTCATCTGCATACATTTGCATTGTGTATGTGGAAAAGAGTAGATAATTAATGGGTCTAATATTATTTGCCTGTTCTTCTTTGATTGTCAGAAGTTTGGCTATGTTTAATACCCATTATGTCATCTTTACAAAAATTCAATGTGAGATTTTTCAGTTTGTAAATGGATTTGTATGTTTTAACCAATCTAACCCCAGTACTATAGCAGTGTGAAAATGTTTTAATACAAATAACTTGACACAAAATGGATACTCTTGTATCATGATATTTACAAATGGATACTCTTGTATCATGATATTTACAAATGTATAATCACAAATTTTACCCATCTCCAGCATTGTTTCATCCGTAACTTCCAGCATTATAGGGAACTATAATTTGTGCATCTGTAATTTTATTTTCATTGCCAAAGTCCTCGGTATCACGCTACAGTCCAATCCTGAATCAACTAGGCATTTTATTTTGGAGAATACTGGTGTACACACTGATGTAGGCCCATAATCATTGAATCCCTCCCCTAAAATTTTGTGCACGCCAACCTGCCTGATGCCCATGCTAGCTGATGCTTGCCTAGACATGAAAGCTTGCTCTTTGCTCAAAATTTTAGGGAACTTTGCATAAAGATCACATTTTACATATAACCGGCATTTGGTATTTACACCCAAGGTAGCACCGTCAAGTCTCCTTGGGCATTCATATGGATCTTTAGAGGAATTAGTTAAGTTTACTCAGCCTTCTAATACCAGCAAACATGGAAGTTTTTTGGCAACCCATGGCAATTTAAAGTTTAATGCCTCCTACTCTTGCAACTAGTACATGGATAAGCTTCCTTATCATTGTTAGCTTGACTATTTTGTACGGAACTTCTTGACAAAAGACTTTCTTTATCACTGCTGCCAGTAGTTTTTAAATAAGACTTTACCTTGTTACCCTTTTTGAATTGTTTTTTATCCTTAAAGCAACTTGTTCCAATAACCATAGCATCAGGATTTCTTTTGGCTTTCAAATACCTGGAGTTACTACTCTAACATATTTTATTTTTTGCTCAATTGTCGCTTTTCATACGTATTATGCTGCTCTTCTCGACTCCTAAGGAGCGACTGCTTTTCTTGATTTCTAGTGAACATGCAATTATCGAGTTGAACCGCCAATTTGTAATAATTGTACAAGCTCTTAGGACAATTGTGCATGCATATTTTGTCCTCAAGTCATTCATTCAAAGCTTAATAGAAGTGGCTAAACAACATCCTCAGGCCATGTAAATTCAATTGCTAAGCATTGAAATTCCAACACCAATGTTGGAGCTGAACAATTACCTTGTCTTATTTTAATAATCTCTCATTCCACTTCTCTTTCACAATCTATGTTGCCAAATGTGAGCATGAAAATTTCCTGAAACTTATTGACGTCTCTTAGCATACTATGATCACTTTAAGATACGGCAAGATCCAGTTAAAAGCATGATCGCGTAAGAATGACACCGTATAAGCAATCTTTGCGCAATCATTGAGGAATTGTGATGGATATGGCAACAATATATTTTGCAATTTAGTAAAAATTGCTCCGATTTCTTTCTATTCCCTGTGAAGAACTCCGGATTTGCAAGTTTTGGCTCTCTAGCGTGGACTGCATGGGATACTGGTGACTCGGCTCGAGCATTCTTAGATATATTTGACTTTGAGATTTCTTTACTCTGTGATTTGATTACATCTTTATGGGTTTTAAGTACCATGCTAAGATTCGAAATTTCTTTACCACGTCCCTTACTGTACCACTTCATTAGAAATTGCATTAAGCTGTGCGTTGATTTTTGTTGAATTCGTATTCTGGAGAACTACACTTTATCCTTTGCAAACTGTTAGGATCTCAGATAGCAAGTATTATTTCAATGAATATGCGTAAAATACACAAGAGATACAGAGATATTTATAGAATATCTTATTAGAAACACGATGTTGGGAAGGATGACCTTCACCATAGAAACATATACTTAGTATGACTCGCGTAGTTATACGAGTATGCAATATGACTCGTATGGATACGAGCATAATTGAGTAGAGAGATGGGGGAATTATCGCTTCCTTACACTTGTATACTTATATTTAAAATCAGTGTGTACACAAGCTAATCAACATCCATATCCGCAAGACAGAATTTTTATGTTGAGTTTTCTTAAAATATTAAAAATATATTTTAGATATTTTCCTTGCGCATGATTATCCAGTTTTGCCTCTAAATTTAAAGTATGTCTACATTAAATCAAAAAAGGTTAGCATTTGGTTTTGGCCAAAATTGGTGAAAACAGTAAAGGCTGCAATTGAAGAAGTGCTAATGACGTAGCATTGAAAATTGTTGTATTTTAATAGTTATTCCAGAAGACTCTTTACCACATGCCACAGTTGAGATATCTCTGACAAAATATCGTGCTAGAAAGTACCATGAGAAGCACAACACAGGGAGAGCAACATCTGTTACTATAGAACAAAGGAGCTACTGCAGTAACCTGCTTGAAGGCTTGAGCAAATGAAGGCTGGCTAGTTTCCTGTAAAAATCCATTTTGCAACTGGATAGATTCACTTTTACATAAATTTCAGCTATAACGAATCTGTCGGGACCACCAAATTTGTTTGTAATGACCAAAATTTATTATATCTGATAGCGGTTCAGTATGACTTTTCGTTTATTGATGAAAATTTGTTAAAAGCACATGTACGTTATATCCGATAATGGCACAATACGACTTTTCGTTAATTTCTTACAAGTGAAAGTTCATTAAAATATGTTTAATCCGAAAGTACTATGTAATCAATATACATTCAGTCCGAAACAAAAGAGAAGTCTATTGAATCAAGCCCGGTGCTATTCAGAACTTGAACCGAACCAGTAAAATATAAAACGGATAATAAACTAAATCAATGAATTGACATCAAACCTAAGTAAATCAGTACATAAACCTGGTATTAATATATTGTAACTTATGGCCTCATCACGTTTCAGGCACAATTCACCTGATTTTGAATCAAATGATGGCATATTTAGCTTAGCTAAAGTGAGCTTTCCATATAATGCAAACAGTGGCATTACGAAAAGTTAATTCTCTAAAAATGCACCAACCAATTTATATGATAATGAAAGTAAAAAAGCACAATTTGAAGCATAACACATTCCAGCTTCACATAGAGTAATGTAACATATAGAACACCAGTAATTGCTGCAAGCAGTTGCATAATTTTGTGTCGTTTGTGACTGAAAGGCATTTCGAACTAAATATTATTTGTTGTATGCCTAGCACAATAAATTGTAGCATCTGACAGCCATCTAGCATGACATTTGCTTCATGACTTTATGACGAATTCTAAGAACATAATGGAAATTCTCCACAAAAATATACAAAGGTCCATTCGAATAAATCTATCAATATCGATTGGAACTTGCATTAGTGATTAAATGCGAGATACCGAAAAAATTTGTGAGACAAAATGTAATGAATAGTGTAAACGCGTTTCATGGAAATCGAATAGTAATCGTGTATAGAAATTTGATTATACAATCCAGCATACTGACACAACTGTAAAATTCTGAACATAAGTACAAAGCATGAAAAATGAAGGCATCTCACTTTGAGCTCTATAAACAAACCATAGCAATCCCAGCCAGGTACAAACCATGTTCTCTTACCCCTCGACAGTTGGTATCAATTGATAAAGTCCTGTCAAAACCACATACGTAAGAAATTAATACATTGATTCAAAAAAGTATTTGTAACATATTCAATTGAAAATATTCATAGTGAACTTCCTTTTTTCAAGTTGTTCGTCAGATTTGTGTGCTTAGTAGCTAAAAATTTCAGGTGTTGGCACTGTGAAAAAAATTTTGATTTGTATAGATGACATACATTAGAAGACTAACTTCACCAAGTTTAAATACTGCAATCATCATTGATTTTTTTCAATCCTCCAAACATTTGCATCATCATGGGAAACTAAATGTCTGAACAGCCATTAAAAAGGTTAACATTCTTCCTTGCCAGTCAGCAATAAGAGTTTTTTGATTAAAATAAATCTTTGGAACACTTTTATATTGACCTTTTCAATGGTAGTGCAGCTATGAATTCCGAAACATTTGACCTTGTAAGTCCTAAATGGTCAGAATAAACTTATGTGAAAATTATATACAAAAAATGCTCTTTAGAAAAAAGGAAAGTACAATTAAAAATAGGTGAATAAATCCACTATGGTCAAAATGAATCCAAACAAATATAAGCGCAGTAAATTACCAGATACTCAAAATCGTTAAAAGCAAATAAATTTTAAGACTACTTATACAGATATAAGCTTAGCCAGTTTTAGAAACTGTAGATTACGAGATGATCTGAAATTAATTATACCTCAAGAATCTTGTTCAGAACATGACCGATATGTAAGCCACCATTAGCGTAAAATGGACCATCAGAAGAACGTAGACAGAGCCCACATTATTCTCAACGAGGTCTTCGTACATTTTATTTTCCGTCCAGAATTTCTGAAGTTCTGGCTCTCTTTGCACTGCATTTACGCTTTAGCCGAATAATGTTCAGGGAAGAATAACACTGGTCTTGCATGGCGAATCAGATTTTTCGATTTTTCTTTTCTCTCGCTCGACAAGCAAGCTTACTTTTCAAGGCATCAGCACTTAGCATTCGAACAAAAATGTCGTGGCTATGTAATTTTATTATGCTTGATCGAAGCATGATCGAGTTCAGCAAACCAATCACGATACTGATAAAAAGAAGCAAATAAAGATTGTGTTAAGACAAAATCTCTCATTATTGCCAGATCGAATACTGTAGACTGCAATAAATTTGTCATAAGCGCGCAATTGTTTAGCGCCTATAAGATTTAAGAGGTTCCATTGTGGAATACATTGGTACCGCGCCGATAAGTGTTGAATCGATAGAATTTGCCCAAACTTGAATTTGAATTTTTTGAAGCTATAATTAAATGAGCGGAGTGCTGTGCCTCAAAATCTGTTGTCACAGATAATTCGGTAATTTGTGCATCATCCACATTTTTAACCAATAGCTAAATATTTGAGCTTTAATTCGGCGCAATAAAAGATATTTTGTTTTGATTCGAGTTTTTGCGGCTGAAAATATCAAAGTGACATCGAAAAGTAGGGTTCTGTGATTTAAACCTTCCGCGTTTTGAAGATCTAAAAAAGGAGACATTATATGCGCGGTGCTTAAATCATTCAACGATAGGAATTCATACCAAGCGAAGGATCATTTCAGTGGAATAAAAATCTAGAACTATCGAATATAATTGACTTCTGTCAATTGCATTCTCTAGTTATGGATGGTCTATTCTGCAGAAAAGTCTATCGGAAAAGGAAGCTTTGGTGAAGCCCTTCTATGCCGCCAACGGAGAGATAAAAACCCTGCATTATCAAGCGGGTATACATAATGTCCATTTTATGATACGCTTCATTTTAACTTCCCTTTTCTAAATCTCACGTTTAACCGTATAAAAACTTTCCGTGTTTTTTTCGGGATTTTAAAATACCGTCTTGAAAATTTTAACATGTACCTAATTCTAACTGATAAAATTATTCGATTCAGTATTGCTCTTATTTACCTTAAGTTTTCGTGCATTTATCGTGCATCGTGGATATTCATGTACCTCTAACTTTACCTGTCTTACATATAGATTGATTTCAACGATTGTTGGATTTACCTACGAATTTCATTATGGAAATTTCTATATTACCAATGTAGAACACGCAGTGTAGCGATCTAACTTATCTACGTCAAGTCCGTGTAATATGTGATATGTATGTATATATACATATTTAGCCTTTATACTGATAAGTTTTTCTTTTTTCTCGCTTTCTTAGATTGATATGGTTAAATTGCACCTTCAAGAACGTGCAGATGTAACACGTGAAGCTTGTGTGCTAGCAGGTATGAACCACCTAAATATCATCAAGTACTGGAAAAAATTTTATACGTCTAGTGGACATATTCTCTGTATTGTAATGTACTCTGCTGAAGGCAGAGATCTTTATTGTAATATTTCATGACTATTTGTTTTTATATTTTCTCTCATTTCGTTATTCTACTAATGAATCAGATTGCTACTTTTTAAACATAATTTTTCACAGTAGCAGTTAAATTGCTCTTTCAATATTGCTCTCATGACTAAATTTCAGTAATTGTTGGTTTTTGATTTCCAGGATTTATCAAGGCCCACAAAGAGACAGAAAAAAAGTATATCTCCGAAGATAGGGCAACAGATTGGTTCATTCAGATTTCCCTAGCACTTAAGCACATTCACGATCGAAAAATTCTGCATAGAGATTTGAAAACAAGGAACATATTTTTGACGAAGGAAAATAGAATAAAAGTTGGAGATCTTGAAATTGCGAAGGTACTTTGAATGATTGGTTTCGATGATTCACCTAAAATTAAATTTCAATTTTAGTTTTTACTTCTGTCAGATGCACATTACATTATGGGCGTATTTCTTCATTAGAGATTCAGCGTATATATTTATAAATTTGCCTACATTATGGAAATTTCTGTATTTGATGTGTGCTGTTTAATTTTTTAATGATAGTCAGTCCTATGTAATGTCAGTATATAAGATTATGTTCTTTATATGGATGAATGTGTAGTATGTGCAATTCATTTTAAAATGATTTTTTTCCTATTAATATTCATGAACTACACAGATTCTGAACCACACACTAGATCACGCAAAAACTGCAATAGGAACTCCTTATTACTCATCACCAGAGGTAACCTTTTCCATTATGCGCTTTTTTTTCGGCATAGTATAAATTTTTTCATTTATTCGTAATGAATGAACATTTGTAGAATTAAATTTATTACATCAAAAGTAAATTTATAATAATCTTACTCTTTACAATTGAATTTCATCGGGTATGCCTGTAAACAATAATATATATACATATATTTTTTTTTATTAAGCAGCATTTTTGACACGTCATAAGCGCTTCAATTGTTAGTTATTGTTTTTGTAGGAAGCAACGATGGAATTAAAGAGAGTATTCATGGATTGGATTTGCCGACCCCTCCTCTTACATACACAAGAATGGGCTCAATAAAGTACAAAAAATGCCATTAATATTCAGGTTATTACTAATGTTGCTGAACAAAATTTACCTTGAGTTTTTTTAGAAACACACATATTAACTACCTATACTATGCTAAAAATATTCTGCAAAAGCTAAACAATGAAAAATTTGATTCTAAGCATAATAATTTGTTTTGTAAGATTTTAATTGGTTATATGCTCTTTTTTACATGACATTGTAATATTTTCATCTACTTAAACAAGTACAAAAAATCTTATTATGAGCGAAATTGATATGTATTGGGCAATTTATAAACTGCTAGTATTCTTACGAGTAAGTCGAGCGCGCAGGCGAGTCCGTGCTGCCCGATCGCGGCACCAGTAAGTCGAACGCGCAGGCGAGTCCGTGCTGCCCGATCGCGGCACCAGTAAGTCGAACGCGCAGGCGAGTCCGTGCCGTCCGATCGCGGCACCAGTAAGTCGAGCGCGCAGGCGAGTCCGTGCCGCCCGATCGCGGCACCAGTAAGTCGAGCGCGCAGGCGAGTCCGTGCCGTCCGATCGCGGCACCAGTAAGTCGAGCGCGCAGGCGAGTCCGTGCTGCCCGATCGCGGCACCAGTAAGTCGAGCGCGCAGGCGAGTCCGTGCTGCCCGATCGCGGCACCAGTAAGTCGAGCGTGCAGGCGAGTCCGTGCTGCCCGGTCGCGGCACTAGTAAGTGGAGCATGTGAGTTAATTCTTGAAGATATGCTGTAGAATGAACAGCATTTTCACTTTCTCTACATTGTAATATAGAAAGGCAATGAATATTTATGGCACGATGATATTGCCTCCGAACTCGGCGGTTGGGACCTGAACAGGGCTGTTTGGATATCTGGGGCTCGATTTTCACTTCTAGAATGCCAGTTGGCTTGATTGGAACAAGCTCTGTGCATTTACTTTCTTAATGTTCACACTCAGGTTCTATGAAATTTAAGTACTGTCTAGCCACTGTAAACTTATGATATAACAAATTTTCATTTTTGAAAAGAACATGAAAGTTCATTTTGTGATCAAGTTTAGCATCAGATTTTCGAATATAGCAAATTGATTTAGTGGTCTCAACAACTTTATTGTATATAGCTAGTCTGCATTGCAGCTATAACGTAATCGAACATTTAATTTTTCTAAGATGTAAACATGCCAACTCTAATTATTGTTTTCTGAGAAGGATTCTTATCAAGGCAGAATTTTATTGGTTTTATAATTTATTTAAACTGAAAAATAATATGAAAAATAAATGTCTTTTTTGAGAGGGATGATTTGTTATTGACTGAAATTGGAAAAGAGCAGTTAATATTACTGAATGTGCAATTTTGCATACTAAGCTTGTAAATGTGAATATAACTTTTTTTGCATTTGAAAATTAGCACAGAGACATGGGTACAAAGAAGTAAGCATTCTGTTACTCGTCACCAGGGCATCATCGGAAGGCACAGGAAAGTTGCCAAAATCCGAAAATGACTTGTTTCAGACAAATCATAATGTAGGGGTTATCGTTCTAACATCTAATGTTTTTTGTGAAATAATAAATTGTTGGATGTGCAAGAAAATTTGTTTGAGAATTCACATAAAATCATGCATGACAAATGTTTGATATCACATGACTCTTGATTTTGTAAATTGGTTTGTATATATGCACATATATGCGTATATTATGCAGTACACAAACTGATACATACATATATACAAACGAACATAGCTAACAGTGAAACCTGCTTAATCGAATACCTCTTTAACTGAACAATTTGTCATTTACCAAGGAGCGTTCGACTTATCAGGTTTGACTGTTCTTAAATACTAGAAAATACGCAGTGGTACATACATACATGCAAGTAGGTGGTGAGGATTCGTTTCTGATTCCAACTGCTGAAGTACCCTTGACGAATTTAGTTCGAGGCCAATTGCTTAATGAGCATAGCTTGCCTATATCATACGTAGCACTGACTCCTTGTTTTAGGGCAGAAGCAGGTTCATACGGTAGAGACACACGAGGACTTTTGAGGCAGCATCAGGTAGTTATGTATGAACATTATTTCATCTTCATCTTAAAGGATCTCTGGAAAGTATTGTTTAATGCATTGATTCACTACATCAAGAGCCCAGTCAGTAAGCTTTAGGAGTGCCTTTTCAAGTTGAAAAATATAGTAGCTTATTCTTCAATTTCTTGTATCAGACAAGTTAATCAAACAGTTCGCATAGGTTATACTTGTAACCCGAAAGGTTAGATGAATAATGTAATAATAGATTTTTTCGTTTATTTGAAAAGTTTGATATTTTTTTAAATCTACAAGTCGATGGATAGGAGTTCCTAAAATTTAAATGATATTTTAAATTCTGTACACACTTTTTATTATTTACTACCAAATGATTTATACATATGTATCTCATAAAAATATGTTAAAATTATTATAAATCAAAAGCCCACAGAAAAGTTGTTTTTTTTAAATTCTACATATTGATATAGTACCTAAGGCTCTACTTCAATATCAACCTAATGTACTTTAAATCATCAACCATTTTCATTTTTTTGTGCGTAATTATAGCATAGTACCTAGTAAAAATTCACTTCTAAACTTGAAATAGCAGTACTGAATTAAGAAAAATAGCCAGCCTAAGGAGAATTATAGCGAGTAAAGTTATTCGAGAGTAGTTATTAAAAATCAATTTTGAACTAAGTTTTTCTTTGCAATAGTGCTCGGAGGCGTCCATATATGGTTTATAATTATTTTGAAAAATTTTTGAAGTTTGAAATTATTTTTACATGTACACACATGGTTATTTTTTTATTTTCTTCTCAGTTTTTGAAAGTTGAACTTGTCAAGATAACGTCAGCAACGACCAGCATTGAATAACATAAAAAATTAACTCAACATGCTGAATACATACTTCAGTCCCTTAAGGTAAATACTTCATAATTTAATTGATGTGCATGG
>JAULBW010054540.1:0-53261 GCA_032358265.1 Vaucheria bursata
GACCGGGATCGGCAGGCACGTCGGGTTGCGCAACGACCGCCTATCCGCCCGACACCCCTCTGGGGGCTGGATCTGGGGGCCGAACACGTTTTTGAAACAGCTTCTTAGCGAACAGGAAGCGGCTTCAGGTTCGCCGGCTGGGAGGCGTGGACCGTCAGCACGCCGGAGACCGGCTCGCGGTCCACCCGGATCGGGTGCGGGAAGATCGGCGTCGTCACGCTCTTCACGGCGCGCAGAATGTCGATCTTGTCCCGGTACTGGCCTCCCCACTGCTCGGCAATCTCCTTCGAACCGAGCGACATCTCCTCCAGCAGGAACACCGCGTCCGCCGTGTGCTGGAGCGACTCCCCCCCGACCGGACTCCCCGTGTCGCGGATCTGACCGATACAGAGACAGGTGACCCCCTGCTCATGGTTGTACGTCTTCAGCGCCGAGAGATTGTCCGCCGTCCGGTTGCGGCTGGGGTCGAGCATGTTCAGCGAGTCGATCACCACGAAGCTGATCTCCGCCCGCTCCACGAGATACCGGTACTTGGTCACGAAGTCGTCCCACGAGTGCCCCTTGTGGTACTGGCTTTCGAGGACATAGACGTTGTCCAGCACCTCCCTGCGGAACCCCTTCTCGTCGAGGCCGGTCGCCGCCATCCCGATCTTGACCATCCGGCTGCAGAGATCGTCCCGGCCGTTCCCCTCCTGGTCGTGAAACCCCTCCTCGGCAATCACGAAGGCGACCTTCTCCCCCCGCTGTGCGACTCGCGCGAGGCCGGCGAGCGACGTGCGGGTCTTCCCCCGGCCCGGAGGCCCGGCGAAGGCGATGGTGCACCCTTTGGGGATGCCGCCGAGAGAGTGCTGGCGGTCGGAGGTGAGACAGAGGAGGTCGAGGACCGAGCCGACCGGGACACCCTCCTGCTCCTTGATGAGGTCCTCGAACATCGCCGGGCGGATGATGTCGGCGTCGAGCCCCCGGTCGCCGTCGTCGACCGGCTGGCCGGCGAACGGGATCGCGCAGGGGTCCATCAGCGCGGGGGCGGCTCCGTTCCCCATCATCATCTGCATCATCTGCATCATGGCGAGCATCGGGTTCCCGGCTCCCCCCAGGGGACCGGCTCCCATTCCCCCCATCCCCATCGGGCCGCCGCCGGGAGGCATCGCGGGAGCGGCGGGGGCGGGCGCAGGGGCGATCGGAGCGGAAGCCGCGGACTTCTTCTTGGCCATGGTGAAGCTCGGAGCGGGAGAGTTCCGGAGAAGCGAGGTCTGCCAGCGTACGCCGTTTTCGCCCCCGAGGCGAGGATCCGGGGGGCGGCCGTTCTTAACAGTGCACCAGTGAATGACTTGCGCCGAGGCCCGGGACGGGCGAAGCGGGGAAACCGGGGCGAACTCTTCCCGATTTTCTGTAACACCGGGGGAGGAGCGCCGCTTTCGGTTCTGAACAGGCCCCACACGACGCACAAGCGGCCTGACAAGCGAGGTCATCATGTCCAGCCACACCTTCATCATCGCCGATATCGCCCTGATCTCCCTGCTGGAAGCCGAAGACGGCCCGGCGATCACCCGGCCCCTGCCCGGCCCTGCCGGCAACCGCCTCGTGATGGAACTGAAGACCCCGCGGCTGCGGGTCGACTTCATCGAAAGCCCCCGGTCGCCGCGGCGCGGCGAGAGCCGCTGAGTCCGGGACCGGGACCGGCACCGGAACCGGCCGGGAGCCTCGATCGCCGATCGAGTCCCCCGCGAGCCCGGACCGCCCGCGAGGGAGATGCGCGGAGCTCTCTCGCCGGCGGTTCGGGCTCGAGCCGTTTCCGGAACGTCTGGCTGCAGACGGCCGGACGGCGCCGCACGCCTCAGCCGATGAGGTCGTGGATCACGTGGCCGTGGACGTCGGTCAGGCGGCGGTCGATCCCGTTGTGGCGGAACGTGAGCCGCGTGTGATCGATCCCCAGCTGATGCAGGATCGTGGCGTGCAGGTCGTAGACGAGCGTCGGATGGTCCCGGTCGAGCGGCTTGTAGCCCCACTGGTCGCTCTCGCCGACCGTGACGCCCCCCTTGATCCCGCCGCCGCAGAGCCAGTTGGTGAAGCAGTAGGGGTTGTGGTCGCGGCCCTTCCCCCCCTGGCTCGACGGCATCCGGCCGAACTCGGTGGTCCACAGGATCAGCGTGTCGTCGAGCATCCCCCGCTGCTTGAGGTCCTGGATCAGGGCCGCCGCCCCGCGGGCCATGCCCCCCGACAGGGGACCGTGGTCCCGGGCGACGTCTTCGTGCGAGTCCCAGTTCCGCCGCGGGAAGCCGTTGTCGTTGCCG
Organism: Vaucheria bursata; assembly: GCA_032358265.1. NCBI lineage: Eukaryota > Xanthophyceae > Vaucheriales > Vaucheriaceae > Vaucheria > Vaucheria bursata. Next base: position 2,295 of record JAULBW010054540.1, read on the forward strand.
CTCCAGATCTGAACGAAGCGGACGCCGCGCTCCAGCAGCCGCCGGGCGACGAGACACTTGCGGCCGAAGTAGACCGTCTCTTCGGGGATGTTGATCTCCGTCGGGAACGCCGCGGGGATGTGGTCGAGGCCGTACATCCGCAGGATGTGCTCCGGCTCCCCAGCAAGGTCGAGCGCCTCGGGAGCGGCGAGCTGCATCCGGGCGGCGAGCTCGTAGCTGCGGATCCGGGCTTCGAGCCGCGAGTCCCCCGGATGCTCCTCGGCATGCTGGCGGTTGAGCCGCGCCATGAGGGCCTGGGCGTCCGTTTCACTCTTGCGGGTGATGAACTCGCCGCGGCGGCCCGGGACGAGGTCGGCGATGGGGGGTTCCCGGCCGGGGAAGATCATCGTTCCGGCGTGCTGCGCCGGGAGGAACGCCGAGTCCCAGTTCTTCGGTCCGTTGGAGGCGAAGCCGCGGTGGTCGGGGAGGACCACGAACGTCGGCAGGTTCTCGTTGAGGCTCCCCAGGCCATAGCTGATCCAGGTCCCCATGCCGGGGAAGCCGGGGCTCTGAAACCCGGTCGCCTGCAGGTAGGTCGCCTGGCTGTGGACGCCGGTCTTGCCGACGACGTTGTGGACGAAGGCCATGTCGTCGACGCACGCCCCGAGGTCCGCCACGGCGTCGCTGAGGGGTTTGCCGCACTGGCCGTACGGGCGGAACTCCCACTGCGGCCGCATCCAGGGGCCGAGGCCGTTCTGGAACGTCTCGACCGGCTCGCCGAAGTCGGAGGGCTGGCCGTCCCGCTTGACGAGCTCGGGCTTGTAGTCGAACAGGTCGACCGCGCTCGCCGCCCCCGCCATGAACATCTGCACGACCCGCTTGGCACGGGGGAGCGTCTGCGGGAACCGCTCGAGCGTGGCCGGCGCGGCGAGGAGTCCATCCCGGAAGAGGAGCGACGCGAGAGCCAGACCGCCGAAGCCTCCGCCAGCGGTCTGCAGGAACTCGCGGCGGGTCGAGAGGGGCATCGGGGGACTTCCTGGCAGCGGGGGGATCGCGCGATCCGCCGCATGAGATTTTCAAGCCGGAGATCCATCGAGGATACCATCCCCCTCCCGGGAGCGGTACGCGGCGACTCGGGCAGACTATCTCGACGAGTCCTTATAGACGTAGACCATCTCACGAGTCCCGGCGGGATCAATCGACCGCATCGCGATCGGCTCACAGGTCTGCGCGTCGAGCATCACGTCGACCGATTGGTACTCTCGACTCCACGTCCGGGAAATCCCCTTCAGAACGAGATGCAGCCGTCGCTCCGGCTCATTCCGTGGACCGAACTCGATGCGGAATTCCCGACACCGTTTCGCGGCGTCGAAGGGACGAAACGGCTCCAGGAACGGCGCCATCAGGACAGGGCGGTCGCTCGTTCTCCAGTCGAACGACATGTCCATCCGATGCCGGAAGCCATCCGGTTCAAAGCGTACGACCAGGGATTGACGGTCGAGTGTGAGGAGCGCGTATCCGTCCGTCTGGACATGAAAGGGCTTTCCCGCTCTCGTCACTCGATGGGGATTCGTCATCTCCGGTGTGACCGCCGGGTCGGGCTGCATTGTGAACTGCACCGTCGTTTCGTCGAAGACCAGCTCTCCCTGGGCACGCTTCTCGACGCCGAAGACCGAGTCATAGATGTAACGATGGACAGGAACCGTCCGGGGCTTCGGGTCCTTGACCGCCTCGGCCCACCGTTCGATGACCCGGACGACCGCAGGGTCGGAAGTGGGAAGCGGGACATTCTCCGTTTCCGGCGGATCGACCCGCTGAAGCTCCGGACTCTCCCCTTCGTCGGGGCCTCCCGCGACAAACAGCGGCCCGGTAGACGGCGGGAACCAGAAGGAATCGATGGCGTCCACTTCCATCCGGACGGGGAGCGGCGGCGGAGGGGGGACTTCGGGTTCTCCCTCTCCGAAGAGCCACAGCCATTGCACAAGCTCGTACAGCATGATTTGGAGCTCCCGACGGTGAGGGTGAGGAACGTGATACCAGCTTCAGCGAACTGCTTCCCGGCCGATGCGGCAAACTCGCGACGGCATGCCGTCCGGCTCACTCACACCAATCCACTGCGACAAGAGCGGCCCCAGCAGCATCGACATCCCTGCCTCCCCGGACTCTCGAGCGAGGGGGAAGTGTGCCCCTCGGGCTCCGTTTCCGGCAAGACCGGTTTGCGGCGGCCGGATTGTGGTCGCGGCCCGGGCGGACGAGCGGATTGCGGTCTCCCGACCCCCGGGGTAGGCTCAGCCATCTCTTCCGCAGACGCTCATGTCTTCTCCCTTCGAAAGCCCCAACCCCACCCCCGCTCCGGCCCGGTCCGGTCCGCCGGCCCGCCCCCGGCGGACGTGGTGGATCGTCGCGATCGTGCTGCTGGCCGCCGCCGCGCTGCTCGTGGTGACGCAGGGAGCCACGTGGTGTCAGGCCCGCGCGGTGGCGGCGATGCAGGTCTCGCGACTCGAGACTGCGGAGACGTGGCTGTCGCGCGCCGCACTCCTCGGGCAGAAGAACCCCCGCACCACCCTGCTGCAGGCCCGTCTCGATCGGAAGCGGGGGCGGTTCCCCGAGATGTTCACGCGGCTCCGCGCGGCGGCGGCGGAAGGCTGCCCGAGGTCGCTCGTCGCCGCCGAACAGCTCCTGGCGGAGCTGCAGTCGGGGGGGCTCAGGCCGGTCGATCCGCGGGTGGCCGCGCTCTTCATCAAAGGGGAGGTCGACGCCGACGAGGCCTCGGAGGCGTACGTCCTCGGCTGCCTGCGGAACTACGAGTTCGAACCGGCGCTGACGCTGCTGTCGAGCTGGGAGGGGGACTACCCCAAGGATCCGCGTCCCAATTTCCTGCGGGGCCGGATTCTCGAGTACCAGCGGTCGGAAGAGAAAGCCCGCCGCGACTATGCGGCGGCGTCGGAGAAAGCCGGGGGAGTCTTCGCGCCCGCCGAGTACGCGCTCGCCCGGCTGGCACTCGAAGATCAGGACGACCAGGGGGCGCTCGAGTTCTTCCGCCGGTGCCGGAAGGGGCTGGATGTTCCCGCCGCGGCGACGCTCGGCGAGGCTGCGGCCCTTCGCCGGCTGGGACGTCCCGCGGAGGCCGAGGCGCTCCTCTCGGGCCGGGAGTTTCAGGACCGGGCGGACCTGCCGCAGCAGCTGGTGGAACTGGGGGACCCGGTCGAGCGGGCCGCAGCCGCCTACGAGGCGGAACAGGGACGGGTGGCGGCCGCCCTCGAAAAGTTCGCCGAGGCGGAGCGATGGCTGGCCAAGGCGCTCGAGACGAACCCTCGCGACTGGAAGCTGCGGAACGTCTATGCGACGGTCCTGAGCCGGGGGGGCAAGGCCCAGCAGGCGGCCGCGGAGTTCGAGAAGGTCGCCGTCGCCGAGAAGGCGGTGGCGAGCTGCGACGAGCTGCTGGAGCGGCTCAAGAAGAACCCCGCCGACGTCGAGGCCCGTTACGAGCTGGGCCGGATCTTCCGGGAGCACATCTCCGAGGGGCAGGGGGAGGCGTGGCTCCGGAGCGTGCTGCAGTACGACCCGAGCCACGCCGCCGCGAAGCGGGAACTGGAGCTCCTGCGACGGGACAACGGTTAGCCCCTGTTCGGGGTGCAGAGGCCCGCAGGGGCTCACCCCTGCCCGCCGGTCGCCGGAGGCCGGAGGCCTTTCCGTCCAGGAACGGTGCCAGCGTCGCGGGACGGCATCTCAACCAGGACGCCTGCGATCGAACCCCAACCCGCGACGCACTCACCAACGACCGGCTACTTGAGCTTGTCGGCCATCTTGCGGGCGGCTGCCTTGATCGCCCCCTGATCCTGGAGCTTCTCCAGGGCGTCCAGATCCTTCATCAGCGAGTCCGCCAGGGCCGCGTCGGTCTTCTTGAGTTCCTGGACTCCCTGCCGCATCCCTGAGACGGCGCTGCCGCCGCTGCCGGTCTGCACCATCGACTCCAGCCGCTCCTTGAGCTGCGCCTTCCCCGACACCGCATGGGCCGCGTCGCTCGACTGGCTCGGTCCTGCAGCAGGACTCCCTCCGCAGCCGGTCAGGAGCACCAGCGAGACGAGCGCGGTGGAACCGAGAGAGGCCGATCGACGTTCGAACAACGAGCGCATTCGAAAACCCTTTCGACAGCAGGTTGGGCAAGGGGCCGGCGCGGATCCGAAACCGGATCCGCGCGATGCCGGAGGAGTCCACCTCCCAAGCGGGGAGGAGACCGATGAGGATAATACACATTCCACCCCGGCCCCTCGATCGGAAGACAGGCTCCTCACGTGGACCGGGGGGGCTTCGTGGCCGGCCCGCGGGCTAATCGGGAATGGTCACGGCGGCTCCATCGTTCCGCGCGCCCATCCGCTGCCACAGGACGTAGTCGATGCTGTTCCCGATGAACTTGATCGCCCCGTCCCCCAGGACGATGTTCACGCCACCCGTGTGCATGCTCCGGGCTCCGACCATCGCCGGACCGTCCGGAGCGCAGCCGCCGCAGTGCGCCGTGCAGTTGGGATACTTGGCGTTGGGGGGGAGCAGCGTACTGAACACCGACTGCTCGTGAACGCCAGGACTCCAGAACCGGCCGGTCTCGGTCCGCTGGGTGGTGGTGGCCGCACAGCGGGTTCCCCAGTCGTCGAGCTGCGCCTGCGTCAGAAACGTGCCGTCCCAGCCCGCGGGGATCGCCACCGCCTGCTTGAGGTTCACGAGGGCGTCCGTCGAGCCGCTGAGGCTCTGGATCTGCTCGCCGACCAGAACCACGTTCGAGGTCCCGTCCGTGATCGCGCCGATATTGACGATGGCCCGCATCGTGAAGACGCCGTTGCACTTCTGCAGGTTGAACCCGCCGGCGACGCCGTCATTGAACATGCCGGCGTTGTTCCCTTCGCAGACCGGATAGTTCAGCCCCGGCGTGATCCCGATTCCGTCGGTCTGGTTGCTGAAGTTCGACGGGCAGAGGAAACCCGGGATCCGCTGCCGGCCCGGTTGGCCGGTGTCGACCTGGTGGGTCCCCATGCCGCCATCCCACCACGCCCAGGCGTTCATGTTGTACTTGTTGTAGAGCGCCCCCTGGTCCATGTAGGGGAGGATCATCACGTGCGCGCTATGCCCGCGCCAGTCCGACTGCCCCGTGGCGGCTCCCCCCTGCGACGAAGGAAAACAGCCCATCGTCTCGTGGTAGTTATGCAGCGCCACCCCGAGCTGTTTGAGGTTGTTCTTGCACTGACTGTTCCGAGCGGCTTCGCGCGCCTGCTGGACGGCCGGGAGCAGGATCGCGACGAGCACCGCGATAATCGCGATGACCACGAGCAGCTCGATCAACGTGAAACCCGTCCGACGCCATCGAAGAATCGACACGATACGCCTCTTCGCAGGGAGACAAAAGCAGGACCCACAGCTCTCGATCATCCACCTGCGAAAAATCGAAGTCAATTCGTCTTAAATCCTCCCTTTCCCGGGAAACAACCACCCCTGCGGCCTGCCGCCGTGAGGAAAAACCTTGGCAATCGAAGCGGTTTCACCCTCCGATTCCGATGCGGCCCGACAACCTCAAATCTTGATGAGGCGGACTTGTGTGTGCGGATATGGAACGACTCTTAAGGAACCGAAAGCGGCTTGCCTCTCGTTTTGTTTAAGGAGAGCGCCCCGCCCTGAACAGGATCCGGGTTAAGCAGGAGGCTTATATGGCCGAGGATCGTCCTCACCGACCCGCCGACCGGCTACTTGAGCTTGTCGGCCATCTTGCGGGCGGCCGCCTTGATCGCCCCCTGGTCCTGAAGCTTTTCCAGGGCGTCCAGGTCCTTCATCAGCGAGTCGGCCAGGGCCGCGTCGGTCTTCTTGAGTTCCTGGACTCCCTGCCGCATCCCCGAGACGGCGCTGCCGCCGCTGCCGGTCTGCACCATCGACTCCAGCCGCTCCTTGAGCTGCGCCTTCCCCGACACCGCATGGGCCGCGTCGCTCGACTGGCTCGGACCCGCGGCAGGACTCCCTCCGCAGCCCGTCAGGAGCACCAGCGAGACGAGCGCGGTGGAACCGAGAGAGGCCGATCGACGTTCGAACAACGAGCGCATTCTGGCACCTGAGAAGAGGGGGGGATGCGGCCCGGCCGCATCCCCCCGAGGACGAAACGTGAACTCCCACCCGCCGCATCAATCCGGAATCGTCACCTTGTTGCCGTCGTTCCGGGCCCCCAGCCACTGCCACAGCTGGTAGTCGATGCTGTTGCTCATGAACTTGACCGCTCCGTCGCCGAGCACCACGTGCGCCCCGCCGGTGTGCATGCTGCGGGCCCCCACCATCGCCGGCCCGTCGGGAGCACAGCCGCCGCAGTGCGCCGTGCAGTTCGGATACTTGGCATTGGGGGGGAGCAGCGTATTGAACGAGCCCTGCTCGTGGACCCCCGTGTTCCAGAACCGTCCGGTTTCGGTCCGCTGAGTGGTGGAGGCGGCACAGCGGCTTCCCCAGTCGTCGAGCTGCGCCTGCGTCAAAAACGTGCCGTCCCAGCCCGCGGGAATCGCCACCGCCTGCTTGAGGTTCACGAGAGCGTCCGTCCCGCCGCTGAGGCTCTGGATCTGCTCGCCCGCCATGATGACGTTCGAGGTCCCGTCGGTGACCGCCGCGATGTTGACGTTCGCGCGGAGGGCGAACATGCCGTTCTGCTTGGCGAGGTTGTACCCCCCCGCAATGCCGTCGTTGAACATGCCGGCGTTGCTCCCCTGGCAGACCGGGTAACTCAGGCCGGGAGTGATTCCGTTTCCGTCCGTCTGATTGCTGAAGTTCGAGGGGCAAAGGAACCCCGGGATCCGCTGCCGGCCCGGCTGCCCGCCGTTGACCATGTGGGTCCCCAGGCCGTTGTCCCACCAGCACCAGACGTTCATGTTGTACTTGTTGTACAGCCCCGACTGGTCCATGTAGGGGAGCAGCATCACGTGGGCGCTGTGGCCGCGCCAGTCCGCCTGACCGGTGACACCCCCAGCCTGGGTCTGGGGAAACATCCCCATCACCTCGTGATAGCTGTGCAGCGCGATTCCAAGCTGCTTGAGGTTGTTGCGGCACTGGCTGGCCCGGGCCGCCTCGCGGGCCTGCTGCACCGCCGGCAGGAGGATCGCCACGAGCACAGCGATGATCGCGATCACGACCAGGAGCTCGATCAGCGTGAAACCAAGACGGCGAAATTTGAGAGCCACGGGGAACCCCAGATGAAGAGAAGATGAGCCGAATTCAATTTCCGCAATTCGATCTTCATCCGGAATTTTTCCTGCGTCAATGTGATATCCGCCGCAATGTGCCACAAATCCCAACCCGTAACCAATTACGCACAAATGTGTTGTGCGGATATGGCGCGACTCGCCAGTCAGTTATCGCTGTCGGCACCGTCGAATTGACTTCCGGCTGACGGTTGTTCATCCGTCAATCAGAGAGGTCCCCCCGGGCCGTCGTAAGGTTCCCCGAGACCCGCGTCTCCCGGATTCCGGCAGCCTGGTGGATGGGTGCGGTCGATTGTGGCCGGCCTGCCTCGGAACGATCTGCGCGGGGATCGGCCTGATGAACCTCCTGCCGATCTCCTTCTGCAACCGCTTCGGCCTCCTGCTCCTGGTCGACGAGCGCTTTTTCGGCCCGCCCCGGGGAACAGCTCCTGACCTGGTTCGCGTAGGGCGACCCCCGTTTTCCGATCATGTCTGGAATGTGGCTGATCGTCACCGATCTCACCTGGTTTCGCTCCCTCTCCTGAACCGGCCGGACCGCGGTCCATCGTTGACTCGGCCGTGGCGGCGTGGTGTGATCCGGCCAAGGCGTACGGGTCGGTTCAGGCGGCGGAGCGTTCCCGCCGCTGCTGCTTTCGGAAAGGGTCCAGTTCGCAGGGGTGGGTCATGGCGCAGAAGGAGAGTGGCTGGGGCGACATCTTCTGGGGAGTCGTCTGCCTGCTGATCGCCGGCGGAAGCTATGTCATGTTTACCAAGCTCGAGGACGAAGGGGGGAAGGTCCGGATGCCCGCCATCGTTCTGGTGGCCTACAAGGCCCTCGGCAAGACCGGGACGGCGGCGCTGTTCGGGGGGATCGGCGGGCTGCTGATCGTCTACGGCGCGTCGAAGTTCCGCTCCAAGGGCCCTGATGAGGAGGAGACTTCCGCTCCGTCCACCGACGAAGGGACTCCCTAGTCCCGGCGTCTGCCAAGGGGATGCCCGGTCGGTCCAGAAGGCTTGCACCGCCGGTCGGGTCGATCGGAGGCCGGGGCCTGTTGAGCGGTCCAGCCTCCATCGATCGTGATCGCCTGGCTGGTCGGTTGCGCCTCTACTGAGCGGTCCGGCCCCCAGCGATCATGATCGTCTGGCCGGTCGGTTGCGCCTCTACTGGGCGGTCCAGCCCCCGTCGATCGTGATCGTCTGGCCGGTGACGTTGCGGGCCATGGGGCTGATCAGGTACTCGACCGCCGCGGCGATCTCCTCGATCGTGATGAAGGTGTGCTTAGGCATCGGCGCGAGCATGATCTTCTGGATCACTTCCTCTTCCGGGATCCCCCGCGTCCGGGCCTGGGCGGCGATCTGCGCGTCGACGAGGGGCGTCCGGACGTAGGCCGGGCAGATCGTGTTGCTGGTGATGTCCGCCCCCGCGGTCTCGAGCGCGAGGACCTTCGAGAGCCCCAGCAGCGCATGCTTGGCGGCGGTGTAGGCGGACTTGAAGGGGGAGGCCACGAGCGAGTGGATCGAGCCGATGTGAACCAGCCGCCCGAACCCTCGGGCCCGCATCCCAGGCAGGAACGCCCGGCTCAGGAGAAATGGGCCATTGAGCAGGACGCTGATCAGCAGGTCCCACTTCTCTTCGGGGAACTCTTCGACTCCCGCCACATGCTGCAGGCCGGCGTTGTTGATGACGACGTCGACCGGCTGTGTCCCGAGAGCCGTCACGAGCTGCGCGATGCTCTCGGACGACGTGACATCGAGGGCATAGCCGGCGGCCTGCCCATTGGCGGCCCGGATCTGGGCCACGACGTCGTCCGTCGCCTCTTTGCGAAGGTCCGTGGCGACGATCGTGTGCCCCTGCCCCGCCAGCAAGAGGGCCATGCCGCGGCCGAGCCCTCCCCCGGCGCCGGTGATCAGGATCGTTCGGGGTGTCGTCATGGACGGGGCGCCTCGTTGCGGATGGAAGTGTCAGGCGTGGAGCTTCGGGGGACGTAACCGTCCCGGAGCGTCCGCCGGAGGAGCTTGTTCGACGCCGTCCGCGGAAGAACGTCGAGGCAGACCAGGTCGTGGATCTTAAAGAGCGGGTTCAAGTCGCGGCGGATCGCCTGCTGCAGCGAGTCGAGCAGCTCTTTCGGACGCTCGCGGAGCGCGGGCTCGACGACCGCGAAGACCACCAGCTGACTCGGGCCGCCACCGGGAGAGACCGCAACCGCGGCGATGTCATCGATGCCGGCGACCGGCCGCAGGACCTGCTCGATCTCGACCGAGCCGACCTTGATCCCGCCGAGGTTCATCGTGTCGTCGGCCCGGCCGAGCGCCCGCCAGAGACTCGGGGCCAGCCGTTCCATCAGGTCCCCATGCCGACGGAGCACTTGGCCTTCCGGTCCGGCCGGAGTGTCGGCGAAGTAGACGTCGTGATGGTCCTTGTTGAGGAGCGTCGTCGACATCCCGATCGAAGGGGGCGTGAGAAACACTTCTCCCAGCGAGGCCCGCTGTGTCTGGTCATCGAGGATCTCGAGATCGAGCCCCAGGACCGGGGTGTTGAACGTCCCGGCGATGCAGGGACGGGCGATCGTGCTCGTGATGTAGCCACCGCCGATCTCCGTGCCGCCGCAGTACTCGATCACCGGCTTGTCACCGGCGATGTCCATCAGCCACCGCATGTCGTCGGGGTTCGAGCATTCCCCCGTCGAGCTGAAGAGCTGGATGCCGCTCCAGTCGAGCCCCTCGAGGCACTTCGTGGCCCGCCACCCCTTCACGAGAGTCGGGACGACGCCCAGCACCGTGGCCCGGGAATCCTGGACGAACTGGCCGAACTCCCGCGTCAGGGGGGAGCCGCAGTAGAGGCCCATCGCGGCCCGGTTCAGAAGGCTCGCGAAGATCAGCCAGGGGCCCATCATCCAGCCGAGGCTCGTCGGCCAGATCAGCAGGTCCCCCGGATGGACGTCGTGATGGAAGTGGGCATCGGCGGCGCACTTGATCGGAGTCGTCTGCGTCCAGGGGATCGCCTTCGGTTCGCCGGTCGTCCCTGACGAGAACAGGACGTTGACGAGGTCATCGGGCCCCCGGAGGACCGTGGGGGATGTCGCGGGCTCCCCCAGGAACTCGGACCACTCGAGGTCGCCGCTGCGGAGCGAAACCCGGAGCGCGCCGTCCGCAGGGAGGACGATCGTGCGGGGGGCTTCCGCCTCGAGGAGCGTCGCATAGAGGGGGGCCGTCTTGCCGCCGCGGACGAACAGATCCTGTGTGAAGACCCCGGCGGCCTTGGCGATCCGGAGCCGGGCCGCGATCTCGCGGGGCCGAAAGCTCTCCGGGATTCCGACGACGGCGCAGCCCGCCTTGAGGATCCCCAGGTAGATCGCGACCGACTCCGCCGTCATCGGCAGGATCGTGGCGATGGCATCCCCGGGGCGGAACCCGTGCCGGGCCAGGCTGGCGGCGACCTGACCGGTCAGGCTCTCCAGCTCGCCGTAGGACATCGTCCGGATCGGCTTCCCTTCCGCCTGATGGACGATCGCGGGAGCGTCCGGCGGCGCCTGAAAGCAGCTGTCGACGATGTTGAACCGGGCTCCGGAGAGCCACCGCGGGTGTTCGGGTCCGTCCGGGGTCTCGAGCACGCTCGTGAACGGCTTGTCGAACTTCAGGCCCAACCGTTCGATCGCAAGCCGCCAGTAGTCGGTCCGGTTCCTGGTCGACCAGGCGTGCAGCTCACCGTAGGACTCGGCCCCCGCCTGCCGCATGAGCCAGGTCACGTTGGCAGCGGCGAGCCGTTCGGGGGAGGCGAACCAGGGTTGATCGATGGGAGTCGTCGAGCCGGAGCGAGCGTCTTCGGAAATCATTCGAGGGTCCCTTGGTCAGAGCTGTTCACGGTGAGCGGTCGTGAACCCGCGCGGGGCGAGCCCAAGCCCTCAGGGCTGTTCCACCACGACGGCGCAGCCCTGGCCGCCGCCGACGCAGAGGGTCGCCAGTCCCTTCTTCGGCCGGCGGTGCGCGAGGTGGACGATCAGCCGGGCTCCGGAGGCCCCGATCGGGTGGCCGAGGGCGATGGCGCCGCCGTCCGGGTTGACCCGTTCGTCGGCGAGGCCGAGCTCGCGGGCACAGGCAACCCCCTGCGCGGCGAAGGCTTCGTTCAGCTCGACGTGATCGAACTCGGCGGGGTTCTCCGAGACCTTGCGGGTGGCGAAGACGGGTCCCATCCCCATCAGCGAGGGTTCGCAGCCGACCGAGGCGGTGGCGGTGATGACCGCCAGAGGCGACAGGTTGTGAGCCGTCCCCCAGGCCGGGTCGCAGAGGACGAGCATGGCCGCGCCGTCATTGATTCCCGAGGCGTTGCCGGCGGTGACGGTCCCGTCGGGCTTGAACGAGGGGCGGAGCTTGGCAAGTCCAGCAGCGGTCGTTTCCGGCCGGGGAGGTTCGTCGCGGTCGATGTCGTCGACGGCCACCAGCTCGTCACGGTATCGGCCTTCCGCGAGGGCTTTGCCGTACCGCTCCTGGCTGCGGGCGGCGAACTCGTCCTGTTGGGGCCGAGAGACGGAGTATTTCTCGGCGATCCGTTCTCCGATGAGGCCCATCGCTTCGCCGCTGAAGGGGTCGGTCAGCCCGTCGCGGAGGACGGAGTCGACGAGGGTGCCGTCGCCAAACTTCCATCCGGAGCGGGCTCCGCTCAAGAGGAAGGGGGCGTTGGACATCGATTCGGTCCCACCGCACAGGACGGCGCGGGCGGTGCCGGCGCGGATCGCCTGGACGCCGAGGATGACCGCCTGCATCCCGGAGGCGCACATCATGTTGACGGTGAAGGCGGGGATCGCGATGGGGAGTCCGGCGTGGACGCCGATCTGGCGGGCGACGTTCATGCCGAGGCCGGCCCCGAGGACGTTGCCGACGATGACCTGTTCGATGAGGTCCGGGGGGAGGTGGGCGAGGGTGGCTTTGGCGGCGATGACGCCGAGGTCGACGGCGGACTTTTTGGCCAAAGCGCCGAGGAAGCGGCCCTGGGGGGTCCGTTTGGCGGAGACGATCCAGACTCGATCCGACATATTCCGGTTCCGTGAGCTCGAGAGGTCCCTGGTGTGTTGGCGGTAGCCCGTGTTTGGCGGTAGCCCGTGTCCGGTGCGGATTCGTCATCGCAACGGACGTCGGCCAGTCTAGCATTCAGCGATGCGTGCACGATGGAACGATGAGCCCAAGTTCCCCCTCACCCGGGTCAAGGGGCGGAGCTCCTTGCCGCCGGAGGCGCTTCGATGTGGAACCGTTCTCCAACAACGGGCGATCGCTGTCGTCGAACAGAGAGTTCTGCGGTAGAGTGCCGAGATCGAACATTCCTCACCGGTGAAGCGCCGCCGGAGATCTTCGGGAAGATGGCCATGCTTCATCGTCGCGATGCCATGCTTCGGTTGGGAGTCGCCGCCGGCGGCGGGCTGACACTCCCTCAACTGATGGCGATGGAGCAAAGCCAGCCTCGGCCCGCTGCCGGGCAGCGAGCGAAGTCGTGCATCTTCCTGTTCATGTGGGGTGGGCAGCCCCAGCAGGACATGTGGGACCTGAAGCCCGATGCTCCGGAAGGGGTCCGGAGCCCGTTCCAGCCGATCTCGACGACCGTGCCGGGACTGCAGCTCGGGGATCCCTTGCCAAGGCTCGCGCGGCAGGCGGACAAGCTGGCGGTGATCCGGTCGCTGGTCCACGGGACAACCGACCACCAGACCGCGGTGTATCACGCGCTGACGGGGCGGGTCATGATTCCGCCCCGGATCTTTCCGGCGAATGCGCGGCAGCGGACCGACTTTCCGTCGCTCGGCTCGATGTTCTCCTACCTCGGCGAGAAGTCGCTGCTTCCCGCCAGCTTCACGATTCCCCGGCCGGTCGCGCATGACGGGGTGTACTACGCCGGAACGCATGCCGGGTTCCTCGGGTCCCAGCACAACCCGGTGGAGCTGGGGAAGGTCTACAACCACGTGGCGACCGGACCGAGCCAGGAGCCTCCGGCTCTGCCGCTCGCACTCCCCGACGATGTCTCGGTGGCGCGGCTGCAGGCCCGCCGGGGACTGCGCGATCTGCTGGAGGCGGAGGACCGGGCGATGCAGCGGTCGACGGCGACCCGGGCGGTCGACTCGTCCTACGCATCGGCGTACGGGCTGCTGCACTCGGCGGCGGTCAACGACGCGCTGAACCTGGAGCTGGAAGCCCCCGCCACGCGGGACCGCTATGGCCGGAACGAATACGGGGAGAGCTTTCTGACCGCGCGGCGGCTGGTCGAGGCGGGGATCCGGCTGGTGACCGTCAACTGGATGTTCATCACGCCGGCGGCCAAGGTCTACAACGTGTGGGACGCGCATGGCGGGCTCAGCGATCTGGAGCATGGGCAAACGGGTTATGGAATGCTCAAGGCGGACTACTGTCTTCCCGCGTTCGACCAGGCGTTCTCGGCGCTGCTGGAAGACCTCGGGGAGCGGGGCCTGCTGGACGAGACGCTGGTGGCGTGCGCCGGGGAGTTCGGCCGGACGCCGCGGATCAACGGGAACAACGGTCGGGACCACTGGCCGTTCTGCTACTCGGCGGTGCTGGCGGGGGGCGGAATCCCAGGCGGGGCGATCTACGGGGCAAGCGACAAGGAAGCGGCGTATGTGAAGGAGAACCCGGTGACGCCGGGGGACTACCTCGCCACGATCTGCGCCGCCTGCGGCCTCGACCCGCACCACGAAATCCGGGACCTGCAGGGACGCCCGTTCCCGATCTGCCACGGGGAACCGATTTCGGCGCTGCTGTAGAGGCCACTTCCAACGGATCTTTGCCACAGAGGGGACAGAGGACTCCGGGGGCGCGACGGGACGGAGAATCGGAACCACTTTCGAAGGCAGATTCACCGGCACTCGGGCCTCGGTGGTCTCTGTAACCTCTGTGGCTGGTTCTGAAACCGCGGCTCTTCATCATGGCGCGGCCGCGGAAAATCTTTCTCACCCCCTGACTAGGCCGGCTCTGCGTCCGCTGAGTATGCTGGCCTCCCCTCCCCCCATTCCGGCACGCGCCAGCCTTCCCACCCTCCTCAGTCAGACTGAAGCCGCCCCACCCATGCCATCCGACTGGTTCAATCTGGAAGAGCTCGCCCGCCAGCTCGGTCGAGACCTGCGCGAGATCGAGAAGCTCGTGCAGCGCGGCCGGATCCCCGGCCACAAACGGGGGGGGGAGTGGATGTTCCAGGCCACCGAAATCTCCCAGTGGCTCGAGCAGGAGATGCGGTCCTTCAGCGACGCCCAGCTCGCCGTCGTCGAACGGACCCAGCAGTCCCCGGACGTCAATCCGACGATCCCGGTGACGTCGATCCTGAAGCCCGAACAGGTCGAAGTCGACCTGCAGGCCCGGACCAAGCGGTCGGTCCTCGAAAGCATGGTCGAGGTCGCCGGACGGACCTGGAAGATCTGGGAACCGGCGAACGTCCTCAAGGCGGTCCAGGAGCGTGAAGAGCTGATGTCGACCGCGTACGACATCGGCGTCGCGATCCCCCACCCCCGGCAGCCGGTCCCGGAGTCGATCGAGGACTCGGTTGTCGCCTTCGGCCGGACCCCCCGCGGCGTGCCGTTCGGAGCGCAGAACGCCTCGCTGACCGACCTGTTCTTCCTGGTGGTCTGCCGGGACGCGAAAACCCACCTGCAGGTCCTGGCGCGGCTCGGCCGGATGCTCCAGCTCCCCGGGTTCGTCAACGACCTCCGCTCCGCGCCCGACAACGCCTCGGTCTACCAGCTCATCGTGGCGGCCGAGCAGCGGGTCCCCTGACCTCGCCCCCGCACGCCCTTTCTACGAAACGCCCGCGCCGCATGCCTCCGTTCGTCGCCCATCGCCGAGTCGAGTTCGCCCAGACCGACATGGCGGGGATCGTCCACTTCGCGAACTTCTATCGCTGGATGGAGGAAGCGGAGCACGACTTCTTCCGCGCGCATGGCCTCAAGATCATGGAGCGGCAGAACCACGGGCCGTACATCGGCTGGCCGCGGGTCTCCTGCTCCTGCCGGTATGAAGCGCCGGCGCATCACGAAGACCCGATCGAGATCCACGTCTCCGTGAACCGGGTCGGGTTCAAGTCGGTCACGTTCACGCACGAGATCCGCACGAAGGGGCGGCGGCTCGCGACCGGCACGATGAAGATTGCCTGCTGCCTGTGCCACCCGGACGGGACGCTGGTCTCGATCGAGATTCCGGACGAGTACCGGAAAGTGTTCGAGGCCGCGGCCGGTCCCTCCGTGGACCAGACTGCGGACGACCCCGCCTGACGTTCACACGGCGCGCCCGTTTTCGGAACGGAGCACCAGCGAACAGACCGGACGCCGACAGCGCGATCCCCATGAGGAGGCGCGCCGCGGCTGAGTCCTGACGGATGACCCGGGTCCGCACGGAATGCGCGGACGGGCCGTCGACGTCGTTTGAAAGCAGGGAACAGCGCTGGAAATCGTCAGACCGACCGGGGCCTAAGCCCCGGGGCGGACCCGCTGGTAGGCGGCGACGATCTCGTACAGATCCTGGGTCAGCTCGACTTCTTCATGTTCGAAGTCGGTCAGCCAGTGGCGATCGGCGTGGATCGCTTCGGTCAGAACTCGGGTGAGATGGCCAAACGAGATGGTCATCTTGGGGGCAACGAGCACCGTCGCCTCCTCGTCTCCACGAAACAGTCGCAATGTGGACCGCATGGGGTTCCCTCCCAGCACGGAGTCCGCCCCAGCGGCCAAGTCCGCTGGATCGTCTCACAGAAAACAGATCGACCTGACGAGCGGCATTTCTTGCCGATGGCCCTGGGAGGTCGGACAGTCTTCCTGACCCGTCCGGTTTTCCATCCGGCCGGGGTGCCAACCAGAAGATCGACGGCGGACTGGGCAAACTTGATCGATTCTTCACCCTCCCGGAGAGGGACTCCGCGCGATCCGTCCCGGGCGAAGGAAACCCCTCAAGTCCGAAGGACCGGCCCGCGCGAGATCGAGCAGCCCCCTCCGGGAAGACCCGAAACCGCGGCGTACCGCAGCATCCCGGCGGCCGCAGGTCGCGACTGACAGGACTCCCCCCTTCACTGTTCGCTTCCTGCCGGTGGGGGCGGCACCCGGGGAGATTTCCCGTGCTTCAGTTTGCCGCTCTCCGGGGGCGTCACTAACGTGCCGGAGACAGCCCTTTGATCCCAAGCCTCTCGTGAGTTCCGACCACCATGCCGCGCCCGCTCGTTGTCGTCTCCGACTTCATCAACCCGCCCCTCACGCATGAAGAGCGGATCCTGGGGGACCTGGCGGACATCACCGCGCTCAACGCCTTCAGCGAAGCGGACCTCGTCGGCAAGATCGAGGAGGCGGACGCGATCATGCTGTACCACTTCATCTCGATCACGCGGCAGACGATCGAGCGTCTCAAGAAGTGCAAGCTGATCGTCCGCTGCGGCGTCGGCTACGACAACGTCGACCGGGTCTTCGCCCGTGAGCGGGGAATCGCCGTCGCCAACGTCCCGGACTACGGCTCGGAAGAGGTCGCCGACTCGGCGATCGGGATGATGCTGACGCTGATGCGGGGGATTCACTATCTCAACAGCCGCTGTCAGCAGAATCAGGGTCCGTGGATCTACGAGCAGGTCCGTCCGCTGCAGCGGCTGCGGGGGCTGACGTTCGGCGTGATCGGGATCGGCCGGATCGGGACGGCGACCGCCCTGCGGGCCAAGGCGTTCGGGTTCAACGTCGTGTTCTATGACCCGTACGTCGTGGACGGGACTGACAAGGCGCTCGGCGTGAAGCGGTGCGAGACGCTCGAGGAGCTGCTCAAACAGGTGGACGTGGTGAGCGTGCACACGCCCCGGACGCCGGAGACCCAGCACATCCTGAACGATAAGACGCTGGCGATGCTGAAGCCGGGGGCCTACGTGGTGAATACGGCCCGCGGCGGCTGCGTAGACGCCCATGCGGTGCTCAGGGCGATCGAGGCGGATCATCTGCGGGGTGCGGCGCTCGACGTGCTGGAGGTCGAGCCACCGCCGGCGGACGATCCGCTGATCCGGGCGTGGCGTGACCCGTCGCATCCGGCGCATCACCGGATCATCATCAATCCGCATTCCGCCTTTTACGCGGAACAGGGCCTCGACGACATGCGGATCAAGGGGAGCGAAAACTGCCGCCGAGTCCTCCTCGGCCAGCCCCCACGCAACGTCGTCAACTAACCACCGTTCCGCTGGACCGGGGCGGCGTGGCACGATGGGTTGCGCTCAGGGGGCTGCGACGCCCAGGCGCGCGTTATGGGAGGACGCCGGTCGCGATGCTGTGTTGGGGTGCAGGGGCAATGCCCCTGCCCTCGCCGGAGGCGCTTCCTCGAGGAACCGTCCAAGCGGTTCCGGACGATCACTTCGTCTAGCAGCCCCCGCTACTTCTTCTCCGGCACCGCAATCTCGTCGGTCGTCCGCGGATGGAGCACCACGGCGATCAACCGGGTCTTCCCTTCCTTGGCCGGGTTCTTCGACACCCGGTGGAGGCAGCCGGTCGGTTCGTAAAAGGTCTCTCCGGCTTTGAACCGTTTGGTCGGCTTGTCGTCGATGCCGAGTTCGTATTCCCCTTCGAGGACATAGACGAACCCGGGACCGGGATGGCGGTGCGCGACTCCCGCTTCCCCCGGCCCCAGCGTCACCTCGACGACCGTCGCGCGAGCCGCGTGGCCGTCGAGCTGCTCCTGGATGTCCGTGGCGGAGAGGACTCTCACCTGTTCGCCATGTTCGTGAGGGTCGTGCTGCGCGAAGGCCATGGCGGCGATGCCGGCAGCCAGACCGATTGCGAGCGGGATTCCGGTACGGACCATGATGTTCTCTCCTGAGTTTCGAGGCCGGCGCCCCCGATGCGGGGGGCGGTTCAGCAGAGAGGACGTTCCGGCGGAGCGATTTGTGACAACCGGCCGGCGCGGTTTCCGGATGCGGACGCGGGTCGCGCGCGAGAACATCAGCCGGGGTTCGCCACCTGAATGCGCAGCGACCAGTCGACATCGCCCCACACGGTCGTGGTGATGCCGGCCGGGGCGGGTTCCAGAAGGGGGGAGTCCGTCCCGATCGCGGATCCGTCGGCCAGGGCCTGTCCGATTCCGCGGGTGTGTTCCAGCACCAGTTCATGGACGTCGCGTTTTCCTTCGGTCGGAACGCTCAACCAGGGATCGCTCTGGCGGACGTTTCCGAGGACCCTCCGGGCTGTCTCGCGCATCGCTTCTTCATCCCGGATCGAGCCGAGTTCCTCGCCGAGCGTCCGGGGCTTCGAGCGCTCGACGAACAGGCGGTTTCCGATCAGGACGGAAACGACATCGCCGCAGACCACGCTCCAGAACAGACCGGCCACGACCAGAAGCTCGGCCAATGGAACCCTATGAAACCGACAAAGCATCCGGAAAACCTCCTGCCGTTCGCCGCCCGGCGTAGACGGAAACATCCGAGCGTGAACGGAAACATCCTCAGGCCGCCCCGGCGCCGGTCGGCCCTTCTGTTACACGCACAAGGCCCGGGGGATCTTTCAAAGAATTGCGAGATTTCTTTGTGCGGGGTGCAGCGGAATGCCGCAGTGCGGGCGAGCGATGCTCTGCTGATTCCCCGTTCCCGCATCAGACATTCGCCGGAGGGGAGACTCGGTCTACAGAGAGATCCCTCTCCCGCAGCCCGCGCTCCTCGGCAGCGGCTCCGTCCCGCGACTCCGCCGCCGTTCGCCTGGCCTGGTCGTCGCCCCCACGACATCAGCCGAGGAACCACTTCACGAACGTGTCCAGCGCATTCTGCGCGGTCCGGGAATGGTGCAGCACCCAGATGAACGGGAAATACAACGCCTCGAGAGGAGGATACCAACGATTCGCAATGAGATTCCGGTCGTCCAGGAGGATGACCGCCAGGAAGCTTCCGAGATAGCTGAAGCTGGCCCAGGCGGACCAGAACGCCCACCGGAAAAGCCGCCGCGGCGCCCGCTCCCGGTCGACCTCGTGCAGGGGATTGAGAACTCCCGTCTCGTCGCTGTCCGGCATCTCCCCCTCCCTCAGGCTCGCCCCTGCCCCGGCGCCGTTTCGATCGGCCGGGCCGCCGCGCTCCGTGGGGCAGCGTATCCGCCCCCCGATCCCGAACGCGAGCACCTTTCGTCCGGCAACGGCGGCTCGCGACGGACGAACTCCGTAACTCCCTCATTCTCCTGCAGATCGCACGGCGATGTGACAGAGGATGTCACGGAGGAACTGGCCGAACATCCGGTGAAATCTTCGCCGCCGGCGGAAAATTTCGACAGCGTCGAACATCGGTGGCATGAGTGACGTAGGGTTGAGATTGGATGCGGGCCTCACGAGATCCCGGGAGGGATCAAGCGATGCATCCCGATACCATTGTCGTTCTCAACGCTGCCGAGTACGCCATTCTCCTCCGCTGTGAGGAGAACGAAGGCCGCCTCGACGAAAGCGCGCTTCTGGGCCAGGGAGCCGAGGCGGACGTTCTGATCGAACACAGCCTTCTCAAGTGGGTCGGACACTGCGCCCTCCTGACCACCCGTGGGACCCTGTTCCTCGCCAATCGCAGGATCGCCGGAGACCTGTTCTGGGCCCCGTTGATGGCCGAGGGGGTCGAGCATCCGCTGCCGCCGGAGTGAAGGTTCCACGGATGTGGATCGCTCTTCTCTAGAACGTAGGGTGGTGCGGCACCGCCCCGCCCAACCCGCTTGTTGAACCGTCCAACCTGCAACGGGCTCATCCGTTGCTCTCCGCCAGCAGGTAGTACACGTCGGTCACGATCCGGCTCGGATCGCTGTTCCATTCCTCTTTCCAGTGGCCGTAGATCTCCCAGCTGGGTCCGGCGAGGGTCAGTCCGTTGGCGCGGCACCAGCGGTGGATTGCGGAGTGGGCGTCGTGCAGGCGGCCGTAGGGGCCCAGGTGGGTCGTGGTGGCGACGAGTCCGGCGGGGGTGGCGGCGGGGAGGACTTCGCCGGTTCCGGCGAAGGGGGAGTCGAGTTCGACGCCGATGTCGAGGTGGATGACGTCGTCCCGATAGAGGGCGACGTGGAGTCCTGCGCCGGTGACTCCGGCGGTGCGGAGGGTGTTCCAGACGAGCCCGCAGGCCTCGGGGACGACGCGGGGGAGGTCCGTCGGCTTTGCCGTGCGGCGGACGACGGCGAGGGGGCGGGCGGGGGCCTGTTCGAGCCGGATGGTGTAGTCCATGCGGGTCACCGCTGCGGAAGCGCGGGCCCGCCTGGAAAGCCGTTGGCGGACCGATGCGGGCAGGTTCCCCGACGGACCACTTGTGGGTCAAGCGCCCCCGTCGGCATCACAATCCGCTCCTCCCAAACACCGCCCCTGGGCGTCGCAGCCCGCATAGCGCAACCCATCGCCCCACGCCGCCCCGGTCCAGCGGGACGCTGGCCAGCAGCGTGCTGGACCCGGGTGAGCCGTGGGACGTTGGGATTGAGCAAACGGCGTCGTGCCGGCCGGGACGGGGAACGCTGGGGTTGACCGATCGAGGGGGCTTTCGACAATCGCGGGGCCCGCGGCAGTTGGATGGCCGCAGGTCTGCCCCTCATGGTGGAGGAACGATGCCGCTCACCCTCTCCCGTTCGTTCCTCGTCAACGTCCTCCCCGGCTTCGTCGCCATTGCGCCGTGGGTGATTCTCGCTGCCGTCCGGTTCCCGCAGTTCGCGGAACTCTACGGAAAGTTCTCGACGGTCGTGAACGGGGCACTCGTCGGGGCCGCAATCCTGGTCGGCGCCATTCTCGAGACCGCAATGGGGTACATCGAGAACAACTGGGACAACAAAGCTCCCAAGGACCTGACGCTGGAGGAGGACTGGTACGAGTACCTGGCGCTCGAAGTCGACGACAAGCCGATCGGGTTCGAATACATCTCCCGCAAGGTGACGTCGCTGTACTTCGAGCTGACCATGATGCCGGCGTCGTTCCTGTTCTTTCTGGGGCTGGGATTCCTGCCGAAGGTGATGTTCGGGGTCGCTTCGCCCCTCTATCCGATCGGAGCGACGTTCCTCGGGCTGGCGGCGGGGTGGATGTTCAAGAAGTCGGCCAAGCACTCGTTCACGGTGCTGTGGAAAACGCGGAAGGAACTCGTGACGCGGATCAAGCGGCGACAGACAAGCGAGCCTGCGGCGTGAGCGGGGGGCGTAGCTCTCGACGCAGCCCATGGGCGTCGGCGAAAATGCTCTGGTGGAACGCGGAAGGTTCCGCGTAGGGTGCTCCGATTCGGGTCGACAGGGAGGGGGCGTCATGCTGGTGCCGAGGATCGGAGTCTGCTGGATTGCTGTGGCGATCGTGGTGTCCCTGAGTTCGCTGGCCCGGGCGGAGCTGCCGTCGGCGGCGGAAGTGCAGCGGCAGTACCGGGAGAATGGAAAGCCGTTCGCCCAGGTGCACCTGCGGTGGATCGAGCACGATGAGACGACGCTCGCCGCCGCGCGGGCCAACGCAGAGTCGTTCCGTAAGAACGCCGAGGCCGAGCAGAAGCTCGTCGACCTCACTCGAGATCTGGTGGCAAAGGGGAAGGCCGATCCGGCCGACGAACTCTCGTTTGAGGTCGACGGAAAGAAGTACACCGGAGAAGAGGCGCTGGCCCAGCTCAAGCTGTTCACCGGAGTGAACGGCCCGGCGGGGGGCTTCCGGCTGCCGATCGGGCCGGAACGCGAGGCGCCGGAAAAGCCCCAACCGCACGAGTACTACACAGCGAACGAGCTGTTCCGGAACGGGGGCGAGTACCAGTTCCGCAGTCCGAACCGGAGCTTCACGACCCGACAGGAAGTGGCCGCCTGGACCTTCTCCGACGCGCCGCTGACGGAAGAGTCGCTGACGTCCATCTACGAGGGCTGCCGGATCTTCTCTCACACGTCCGAGACGACTCCTCCCGGTCGGACGCTGGTCGCCGGCGACCGGAGCTACGCCTCCGTTCAGTCCAAACACTACACGGACCGTTCCATGGTCCGCCTTCCCCCCTATGCCGACTTCCTGCCGTGCGACGAACGCCAGCGGCATCCCTTCGACGAGTTCTTCTCCTACTCCGCCGAGCGGTATCAGGTCCTGCGGGAAGAGACCCTCGACGGGCGGCCAGTCCTGGTCATCGACCTGACCGTCCCGGCCGAGAAGAAGGATTCGATGCTGGTTCGAGCCCGGGGGTGGATCGACCTGCAGCGCGGAGCCCTCCCGGTTCGCGTGGCCCGATCGACCTACCTGGCCGGAACCGCTTCCGAGGTCTTCGACCGGTCGGAGCCCAAGGAAGTGACGGTCGCGACGGAGATCCGTGAGCTGCCGGGTGGGGTGTTCTACCCCGTGACCACGAAATGGGAGAAGTTCAATCGCGATCCCGACGCACCGCAGCCGAAGTCGGCGGAGGAACCACCCCCTCCGTCACCGCTTGTGGTCCATCAGCGCCGGACCTGGGAGTGTTCGACGGTCGAGTTCCCCCGGGAGTGGCCGAAGGGGTTCTTCGTTGTGCGGATCCCGGAAGGGATGGATATCCACGACCGCGATACCGGCAAGCTGATCGGTGCTCTCGATCCGCAGCCGCTGGTGAAGGTGGGGCAGGCCGCGCCGCCGCTGACGATCGCCCGCTGGCTCGATGGCCGGCCCCGGACGCTGGCGGACCTCAAGGGGCAGGTGGTCGTGCTCCAGTTCTGGCAGCTTCCCGGCTCGATCTGCCGGGAGCTGGCTCCCGATCACAACGAGCTGCGAAAGACGTTCCGTGGGAAGCCGGTGACGTTCCTCAGCATTCACGTCGCTCACAAGAACCCTGAGGCCCTGATTCCGAAAATCGAAGCGTTCCGGAAAGAGATCGGCTGGGAGGATGTCGCCGCGATCGACACCGGAACGCGGCGCGAGAACTCGGTGACGACGGTCGCCTACGGACTGCAGGCCGTTCCCCTGTGGGTCGTGATCGGCCCGGATGGGAAGGTGGCGTACGTCGATCCCCAGGAGATCGGGCAGGATGTCGAAGAATCGAGCCCGATCTCGTTGGCGCAGTTCGAACAGCGGGTCGACGAGATGATGAAAGTCCGGTTTGCGGTCGCGGGAGAGAAGTGGCCCCACTCCGCGACCGTGAGTCCGGACGAGCAGCTGACGATCGAACGCCGGGTCGAACGGCTGTACCTGACGCATGTCATCAACGCAGCGCTGAAGACCGTGGAGTCCCCCGGCACGAAGTGATTTTCGCCGGGAACCGGAGCAGGACGCGGCCGGAGTACTTGAGGCAGGGACGATGATGAACCGGATTCTGACGGCAGTCTTGATCGCCACCTTCGTCGGACTGCCGGCGCGGCTCCGGGCCGATGAGGTCGACGACGCGGTGGCCGCCCACGTCGCGGCGTGGAAGCGGGTTCGCTCGTTTGCGTTCACGTTCGACACTTCGTTCGAAGTGATCGACTCCGGCACCGTGCGGCAATCGAACGAATGCAAAGGACAGCGGTGGGCGAGCGACAATGAGCGGGGGCGGGAGCGATATCACTTCGTCGATCGGCTCCGCTCGCCGGAGATCGAAGATGTTCTCGTGACCGGGACGGAACTCTTCCGGATCGCCCGAACTCATCAGCCGTGGAACCCGGACCGTTCGCTTCGGGAGCGGCAGTCCCTCTCGGGTGAACGGAAGCTTGACCGGACAGACCCGTATCGCGGGCTTCTCCCGTGCCTCCTGCGTGACTTTGACTTCTTTGACGGCTCCGGGCGACTGACTCCTGACGAGATCGCCGCGAACTGGAAACGCGTGGACGCCGCCGCGGAGAGGAGCACCCATGAGACCGTCCGAACGTGGCGGTTCCGCCGCGGCGAAGCGGGTCCCTGGCGGGACAACGAGGTCGCACTGACTTTCGATTCCGCTGTCGGGGGCCTCTGCCGGACAATGCGTGATGAGTTCACCGCTCCCTCGAAAGAGGGGAACGGCACGGCAGCCCTCGTTCGCGTGATCTCGGTCCGTGAGTTCCAGAAGTTCGAAGGGATCTGGTTCCCGGTCGACATCGAATCCGTGACCACGTGCGGTCCCGATTCCCACATCACCTGCCGCTGGAGGCTGAGTGACGTTCGGGTGAATACGCTTCTGGAGTCGGACACCGAACTGCGGATTCCCGAGCAGACCGCGGTGAAGACGTTCCGGGCAGACGGCAGCCAGGGCGAAGTCATCCTCTACGGCAAGGGGCAACAGCCGGTGAGGACGTTCGCCACTCCCGGGGAGTACGACCGGTTCCGCCTGGCCGAGAGCCGCCAGGCCGAGGAACAGGAGAAGACCCGCAAGTCGCCGCGGCGAACCACCAGCGACCCGGCCTCACCGGCGCGATGAATCGGGACAGAACCGCGTGCGGGAACCGTCTGTTTTCGCTCGCGGGCTGAAGCTGCTGAGGGCGCCGCAAGGGATCGACTTCCGGCCATTTTCCGAGGTGGCCGCCGATCGGAAGCATTTTCGCTCCGGGGATGCTCCAATCTGCACCGAATTCGCCTTCGCTCCGCAGAGCAGAGACGTTTCGACCGACCACCTGGAGCATTGGCGATGGCCCCCGCAGATTCCCTCAACGACGAGATCGACCGCCTCTGCGAAGAGGGAGATGCCTTGTCGGACGAGTCGGATTTCCGGGGGGCGCTCCCCCTCTACCAGAAGGCCTGGACGCTCGTTCCCGAGCCCAAGGACCGGTCCCCCGCGGCGACCTGGATCCTGTCGGCCCTCGGCGACACGCACTTTTATCTGGGTGAGTACGAGAGCGGCATCTCGGCCCTGACCCGGGCTCTGCACTGCCCGGACGGGCTCGGCAATCCCTTCGTCCATCTCCGCCTCGGCCAGTGCTACTTCGAGACCCGGAACCTCGACGGGGCGAAAGCCGAACTCCAGAAGGCGTTCGAGGGAGCGGGCGAAGAGATCTTCGAGGACGAAGACCCCAAGTACGCCGACCTGATCCGCCCCGCGGCGAAGGGTTCCGCCCAGAAGAAGCGGCCGTAAGCGGCTGCGTGCTCGCCGCGAAATGCGGGGTGAGCATCATCCGGACGGAACAGTCCCGCTCATCCCGGCCGTTTGCTCTGATGCAGCTTCAGGGGATCCGTTGGAGCTCCTCCATGATCCGGTCATACCGGGCGGACTCGGGGGAGCCGGCGAAGTCGCGGGTGTTCCGCCAGGCGGAGAGGTTCATCCGTAAAAACAGATCTGCCCCGAGCGCCGTCATGAACATCGAGCGGCTCAGGACCTCGAGCGCGAACTCGATCACGTCGAGCGGGACCAGGACTGCGGTCCTGGGATCGAATCCCAGCAGCCGGATGCCGCCGACCTCGCGGGTCGCGAGATAGGTCGTCAGGAGCGCGCCGGCGAGTCCCGTCATCGCTCCGACCACCCGCTGCACCGAGCGGATCCGCCGCTCGTCTGCGGCGGTCGAGATCGGCCGGGTGAAGAGGTCCGCCCGGACGGCGTAGACCAGGGGAGCGAGAAGGAACAGGAGCATCCCGCTGAAGAACAGGGGATGCGAATCGACCTGGTGGACCGCCACGAACACGACCAGCAGGAACAGGGCATAGAACGGCGAGGCGACGACGAGGAACCACCCCGGGAGCATCGCCTGCGGCATCAGCATCTTGACCCGCACGCAGGCCCGCTGGACTCCGGGGACGAGTGACAGGACAGTCGGCAGGAGGGTCAGGAGGTAGGCCGCCGCTTCGAACATCCCTTCGAGTTTCGACTCGAGGAACTCGATCGGCTGGGCCTGCGGCGAGAGGGCCGGTTCCTCGTAGCCCCACCAGCTCCAGGGGCAGAGGGCAATCAACAGCGGCGTCAGGAAGGCGAACGCGAACGCCGCGACCATGATCCCGAACGACAGCCGGAGCCTCGTCCAGACCAGGACCGCCGCAAGAGCCGCGACCGGCAGGGCGTAGAGGGAGAGGAGCTGCACGAAGTCGGTGAACTGGCCGAACGCCGTCTGCGGTTCGTCCTCCTCGTCCCCTTCCCCGTTGGCGGACGCCGCCGGCTTCGCGGTGCCATCGGCCAAAGGAGTTTTCGAGGGGGAGTCCGTCCCCTTCGCCTCTTCGGAGTCTTCATCCTCTTTCGTGTCGGCTGGCGTTTCGTCGTCCTCTTCGGAAGCCGCCTCTTCCATCGCGCTGCGGATCTCGATCGCCGGGAGGAGCGGCGCGACGCTCGAGGTCTGTTCGGAGAGCCGCCGGGCGAGGGATTCGAGGAGGGGGCTCCGTCCCTCCGGCTCGGCGAAGTCGCGGTAGGTGGCGAGCCCGGCACTGAGGAGCGTCGAGCCGACGACGAACAGCATCAGGCTCCGCCGCCAGACGAGATAGCTCCGGAGGACCGGCTCCTGCACCCCCGCGGCTTCGAGGACCTGATTTTCGCGAGCATTCAGCGGAACGCTCTGCGGATTGACCGTGAAGGCCCGGCGGAGGATGGCAACAAGACCCATGGACGGGATTCCTCAACAGGGCGAACAGAGGCGATCGGCGACGATGGTGGAACGACGCGGACCACCCGTGGTCCCCGCAGGTCTCGAGGCCCCGCCCGCGCGAAGTCCCGAGCCGCCGCGGGAGAGATCGTGCGACGGTCGACGGACCTCGGTCAAGCCAGGGGGTCGTGCGGCGGACCGGCGTCGTGGTGGCGGAGAGGATCTGTACGACGCACATCGTGCCGACCGCATGGACTGAGAGCCTGGTGCGGAGACGTTGCGTGTCCGCAACGCGAATCAGCCGCGCCCCTCCCCACAACAAAGCGCCCGCTGGCTCACGGAAAGGAGGACGCCACTGGCACGGCTGGCTCACTTGCACTACCTGTACGCCGATGGCCTCCGGGCCGGCGAGCCAGGCTTCACCGACAGAACGCCATCGTCCCGTGACGTTCCCGCTCGCGAGTCTTTCACCGAGAGAAGGCATGGCAGACAGCCCCCGCAGGATCAGGCAGTGGCCGTACGTCGTTGGAGCCTGTCTCCTCATGGCGATCGCCGGGTGGTTTCTCGTCCGTCCCCGCTCTCTCAGCTCACTGGAACGTCAGTTCGTCGGAACCTGGCATAGTCCTCCGCGTCGCGGTGAGTGGATCCTCAGGGGCGATCGAACCTTCGAGATGGAGCGCCCCACCTCCAAGCAGAATGACTACGGGACATGGTCCTGCACGGAGAAAAGCCTCGTACTCCTCTTCGATGCTCGTTCACTCGCATCGCTGGAGAGCGTCGAGTTGGGTGAACGACACCGCCTGGAGTTTCCGTTCCGGCTTGAAGGGACGGGGAAGTTCGTGATTCAGAGCCCGATCACCGGCTCCGACATCGCAACCATGGAGCGAATCGACGTTCCCCCCTCCCCGTCGAAGTAATGGACGCGAGAGCGAACCGACCGCAACAGGCTCTGCGGCCAACCGGAGCGCCGAATGTCTCGTCAGAACTCACCACGCGACAACTCGGACTACGACCTGTTCGGCCGGAGCAATCCCCGGGCGATGCCGCCGCACTTCTTCAGCGGGCACCGGGCGATCGACTACCGCTCCGCCCGGAAGGCGGACGTCTCCCGCCAGAACTACTCCGTGGCGCCGCGGTTCTGGTACGTCGACGTCACTTACGAGTGCCGCCGCTGCCGGAAGGAGTTCTGCTTCACGGCGACCGAGCAGCAGGCCTGGTTCGAGGAGTACGTCTTCTTCGTCGACACGCGTCCCGTCGAGTGCGAGCCCTGCCGGCGTGAGCTCAGGCGTCTGAAAGAGCTCCGGCAGGAGTACGACCGGGAGATCGCAGCCGCTCTCGCGTCAGACGACCTGCCGCTCAAGCTCCGCGTCTGTGCGCTCCTCGAGGAGCTCCTTGCGGCGAAGAAACGTCCTCCCGCGCGGCTTCTCGAGAATCAGGCTCACCTGACCGCCCAGATCCGGCGGCTGCAGGGGGGCTAGGGACCGCAGGAACTCGAGGAGCTGGTGATCGTCTCCCCTACTCCGAGATCGCCCGGGCGGCGAGGTCGCGGGGGTGGGGGTCGACCGCCCGCCCCGGCAGTGACGTGAGGACGACGCAGATCGTCTGCGAAGCGGGATCGGCCCAGGCGAGTGTGCCGGTCGAACCGGTGTGGCCGAATGACCGGTCCGACGCCCCTTTCACTCCCGGCCCTCCGGCGGCCGGCCCGACGCTGAACCCGAGCCCGCGCGTCGTCAGCCCAGATCCGTTGTGATTCCGGATCATCAGCCGCTCGGTCTCGGGCTTCAGGATGCTCCCCCGGGCGGAGAGGAACTCTTCGAGGAACGTCCCGATATCCGCCGCCGAGGCGTGGAGCCCTCCCCACGGGGCGCCGAGCGTTCGCCAGTAGTGGCTGTTCCAGTCCCAGTCGCGGGCCGTCGGATCCCCCGCCCCCGATTCCGGGGCGGCCCGCTCCGTCTGAACGGGGACCACCTCGGCTTCCTGCAGGTCGCCGAGCCCCATGGCGGAGCGGGTCAGCTTGAGAGGCTTGAGGATCCGGTCGGTCACCAGCGGGACGATCGCCTTGCCGGAGAGTTTCTCCGCGACCGCGCAGGCAAGCAGGATTCCCATGCTCGAGTATTCGTACTTCGATCCGGGAGCGAACGCCGGCGTCAGCCGAAGGGACCGGGCGACGAACTCCGGGAGCGGGGCGTGCCGGCTCCGCAGGGTCCGGTTGTCAGGGAGCTGATCCGGCAGTCCGGAGACGTGCGTCAGGAGATGCTGGATCGTGATCGACTCCCGCCCCATCCCCGTGAACTCGGGGAAGAACTTCGACAGAGGATCGCCCAGACGGAACGCCCCTTCGTCGAAGAGGGTCATCAGGGCCGTGACGCAGACCGGCTTCGTGATCGAACCGAGCAGGAAGGGGGCCCCGTCGGTCTTTGCCTGACCGAACGCCTGCGACTGCTGTACCCCCGCGACGGAGAGGAACAGCGAAGCGGAGTGGACCGTGCCGCCGGCGACCGCCTCTTCCAGAACCCGGACCGCGGCGTCCCACCGGTTCGCATCAGCGGCCAGTGAGAAGCGGGCAAGAACCGAAAACAGCCCGGCCGACAGGAACGTTCGGCGATCCATCGAAGATCCTCCGGAGCGGAATACGCGGAGTGGCCGACCTGGAGCACTCGACGCGGGACCGGAGTGTAGCACGGATCATCTGGCGATCGGACACATCTCCGCGACCGGGTGATGTCGTCTGGCGAAACAACACTGGGAGCGGCGACCACGGAGGATACGTGGGGCAATTTCACTCGATCGAGGCGATCACAGACTCGATCACGTTGTTGCCGTCGATCATCCCTCCCCATCGGGACATCAGGTCCCGCGCGATACGGCACGCGAGTGCGAGCGAATTCCTGTCGCGGCCGATATCGAGAGCGACCACACTCGCAGGATGGGTCTTCATCAGACGGGCCTGCTCGGACAGATCCTCCTCGGAATACTCGCTGGACGGCGTAAGAGGCCCGCTCACATAGACCGTCGCATCGATATCGCTCACGACTCCGTTATCGAGCGTTGGTTCCGGGCTCCATCGGCCGCCATGCACTTCCACGAACCGGACGAGATCCGATCGAGTCAGCACAGTCTTCGACACATACAGGATGCAATCCACGGGTTTCCTCGGGGAGCCTGTCATCAACTTACCAGTGGCCGGCGTGGGCACCGCCGTCGACGTGGAGCGTCTCGCCGGTGATGAAGCGGGCCCCTTCCAGGTACAGCACCGCCTCGACCACTTCGGGGATCTCACCCATCCGGTTCACGGGATGGAGTCCGGCGAGGAAGGCATGCGTCTCCGGAGCGTGCATCGGCGTCTTGATGACTCCGGGGGCGATGGCATTCACGCGGATTCCCCGGTCGGCGTACTCGATCGCCAGCGACCGCGTGACCGCATCGAGGCCCCCCTTGGTGAGCGAGGCGAGGGCCGACGGGACTCCTTTGACCGGCTGTCCCACCAGGGTCGTCGTCATGTTGACGATGTGGCCTCCTCCCTGGGTCAGCATCTGCCGGATGGCGTGCTGCGTCACGTAGAAGAACCCGGCCAAGTTCACGGACGACTTCCGGACGAAGTCCTCCTGGGTGTACTCGGTGAACGGCTTGGAGATGAAGATCCCGGCGTTGTTGATCAGCGTATCGACCCGGCCGAAGCGATCGACCGCTCCCTGGATGACCCGGGCGGCGACCTCCGGCTCGGCGATGTCGCCGGCAATCGAGAGAACCTCGTCCGAAGCGTCGGGGGAGATCGAGCGGGAGTTGGCGACGACCCGGTACCCCTGATCCAGGAACCCGCGGACGAGACCCGCTCCGATTCCCTGCGATGCTCCGGTGATGACGGCGACTTTGCGTTCGGTCCCCATGATTGCGTCTCCAGTTTTCGGCGTTGAGAGGGATGCTGCGGCCGACACGACCTTCTTTGCGTCGAAGGCTGTCTCGATCGCGTCCGGGGAGATCTACCGCCCGCGGGGACGGGCCTTACAGAAAGTCTTTCGCTTTCTGGCGTCGGGCGGGACTGAAGCGCCCACGCCCGATTGGCCCGGAATCCGGGGGGGCGGTCCGTTGTTTGCAGTTTATCCGCTTCCAACCGCTCCCCCCTCCGGCCGCTGCCGGCAACTCCCGCCGGCCTCCCCCTCGGACCACTCCGGCGGTCGATATCGCCGATTCCGTAAGTCCTTCCCCTTCAATGAATAGCAATGCGTCCTGGCAGGTCACCCCTGCGACAATTTGACGCAGAGAAGGGGAGTAGATCACAGCCTATAGTTGTCGATGTCCAATCTGTCCTGAATGGTGAGCAACCTGCTCCCGATTGGACAGAAGTTTCCGACAGCGTCGATCCGGCGGCCCGCCCGCAACCGACTTTCGACGATTGTCGCCACGTGAGGCAGTCATGTCCATCGCCACCCTGGAACCGAAAACCGTCGCTGCTCCCGCTCCCGCCGCTGTCCGGACGAAGTCTCCCGCCAGCCAGTTCGAGCGGTACGACACGATTCACACCCCGAAGATCGTGGTGGTCGGATTCATCTCCGCCATCCTGACCTTCTGCGTCGTCCTCTCGGCCCAGGCGGTGTTTTTCGCCGCCGACAATGTCGAAGCGGGCCGGAAGGCCGCCGCTGGCGTCGCGACGCCGCTCACCGAAGGCCTGACCCAGCAGGAAACGCAGCTCGCCGGTTACGGCTGGGTCGATCCTGCCAAGGGAGTCGTCAACATCCCGGTCGACAACGCGATGAACCTGATCGTTCAGGAACAGCAGAAGGCCCAGAAGACCGAAGCCGGCAAGTAGTCAGCCCGGGCGAGAGACCTCGCCCGCCGGCTCCCGGATTGCTCTCGGCACGGAAGCGACGTCCCCAGGACCAAGCCTCTCACAGAGGGGCCGGTCGGGATTCTCTTCGATCGCCCCGCCGTCTCGTTTCATTGCACGCTGCGGGGCGCTGCACACCTGGTGCTGTCAGGCAGGACGACCGCTTTTGAAGCGTCCTGTGGAAAGCTCTTTGCCACAGAGTGGACAGAGGACTCAGAGAAAGGGTTCTTGAAGCTTGTGGAACGGCGTGGTGAGTTCGGGCGGATTCGCCGCGCCGCTTCCTCAGTGTTCACTGTGACCTCTGTGGCTCCTTCTTGAGACGAGATCGAGCCCGCTTCAGCCCTGATGCAATGGGCCCCCAAGTGTCCATCTCGAGCACTGCGGACGAGTGCTAACCGCCGAAGGCCGAGTACCGGCGCACGCCGCGGGAGAAGGCGATCCGGTTGGCCGCCAGCAGGGCCACGACCCAACCCGCCTCGACCAACAGCGCCCGCTGGAGCTCCCCGGGAGCGAACCCGCCGAGCAGGATTTTTGCGGGGAAGTAGGCGAGGTACTTGAACGGAAGCCACTCCGCGAGGAAGCCGAGTCCCCAGGCCATGTTGGCCACCAGAGCCGACGTATCGGAGCCGACCGGCCCCTGCAGCATCTCGAGGGGCATCATGTGCCCGGAGAGCAGGTAGTTCAGCATCATGTAGATGAACAGGAGCGAGCTGACTTCGAGGAACCAGAACGAGATCAGTCCCAGGAGCGACTCGATCAGGAACCCGATCAGGAAGCTCATGACGAGCGACGCTGCGAAGGCGGCGAGCGTCCCTGCGTCGGGCCAGCCGGGGAGGAAGCCGCGGCAGAGCCAGAACACGATGGCGAACGGGATGGCCGAGACGCCGTAGTAGACGAGCTTGTGGGCGACGCGGTACCAGAACAGGTAGCCGAGCATGTCGACCGGCTGGGTGAGGTACTTCTTGACGGTTCCGTCGCGGACCTCGCGGGCGATCCCGGCGGAGAGACCGGGCATGCTGGAGAACGCGCGGGCCAGCATCACGAAGAGCTGGTAGGCGACGATGTCTTTGTAGCTGTAGTTGGCAACGCGGTCGCCGGGACCGAGGATGGCTCCCCAGAGGAAGACCTGGGTGACGATCGGCAGGAAGCGGAAGAGGGTTCCGACGATGAAGTCGCCGCGGTAGGCGAGCCGTTCGGCGAAGCAGCTGCGGACGATGACCCACTGGGTCCGGATCCATGCGGAGAGGGAGGCTCCGGTGGAGGGATGCAGAGTGGGAGCGGCGGCGGAAGGAGAAGCAGACATCGCCCCTCCCGTATAGCGGACGGCAGGGATGATCGCCAAGTGGATTGCGTAGGCCCAAAAACTCAACGGATCGGACTCCGTGCATGCCGGCACGACGCCGTCTGCTCAATCCCAACGCCCCATGGCCACCCGGGTCCAGCACGCTGCTGGCCCCGCCGGAGGCGCTTCTCTCCTGGAACCACGGCACACAACGGGCATCCACTCGTGGAGTTGCGTCGAAGATCTCTCTCTCCGTCACGCCCGCGCTGCGACTGCCGCGGTCAGGATCGAGGGGGCCTGCGATACGGGATTCCTAAGGCGGAAGCCCGTCGTTTCCCACGGTTCCACAACAGGAGCGCCTCCGGCGGGGCCAGCGTCCCGCTGGACCGGGGTGCCCGGAATCGGTCGAAATGTCTCAGAATCGATCGGTTTCGCCCGGCCGTCTCGACGCCTCCCCGGCCCCTCCACTACGATTTTCCCCCTCCCGGGCAATCCGCCCGGATGTGGGCTGGCGGAGGAACGTCAGACCGCCGAGGCCGCCCCAACGCGGCCGCCGTGGTTCCTCGTTCCCCGCCCGTCCCCACTCGCCATTCGCTCCGTTCCGCCTCTGAGATCCGTTCCATGAAAGCGCTGGCCGTTCGTGCCGGAGTCAAGCACTCCGCGCACGTTGCCGAACTCCCCGAACCCCGCCTGGCCGACATCCCCGATGGCCGCGGCGTTCTGGTCCGGACCCTCCAGGTCGGCGTCGACGCCACCGACAAGGAGATCGACGAGGCCCTCTACGGCCGCGCCCCCGCCGGATACGACTTCCTCGTCCTCGGCCACGAAGTCTTCGGCCAGGTCCTCGAAGTCGGCCCCAGCGTCGATCACGTCAAACCGGGCGACTACGTCACCTGCACCGTCCGCCGCCCCGGCCCGACCCTGTACGACAAGATCGGCCGGAATGACATCACCGGCCACGAAGAGTACTACGAGCGCGGCATCAACCTCCGCCACGGCTTCATGACCGAGCGGTGGGTCGACGACGCCGAATTCGTCGTGAAGGTCCCCGTCGGCCTCAAGGACCTCGGAGTCCTCTCCGAGCCGGCCAGCGTCTGCGCCAAGGCGATCGAGCAGGCGTACCTCGCCCAGCAGCGGCTGCAGGTCTGGGAGCCGAAGGTGGCCTACGTCACCGGCGCCGGCCAGATCGGACTGCTGACGACCATGATGCTCCGCCTGCGAGGGCTCAAGGTCTACACCCTCGCCCGGACCCCGAACCCGGGTCTCAAGGAAGAGATCTGCCGGGGCTACGGCGCGACCTACGTCAGCACCAAAGAGACCCCGATGGAGGAGCTCGTCAAGCAGACCGGCCGGCCGGACCTGATCGTCGAAGCGACCGGCAGCAGCCAGGTGGCATTCGACTGCATGCGGGTCCTGAACCTGAACGGGGCCCTCGTCTGGACGAGCGTGACCGGCGGCGGCAAGTCGATGGGGAGTTTTCCGTCGGACCAGGTCAACCTGGAGTGGGTCCTCGGCAACAAGCTGCTGGTTGGCTCGGTGAACGGCAACCGTCACCATTTCGCCAAGGGGCTCGCCGACCTCTCGCTCGGGGAAGTCATGTTCCCCGGCGTCACGAAGAAGATCCTGACGACCCCCGTGAAGGGATACTCGGATCCCCAGAAGATCATGACCCTGCTCGGCGAGAGCAGCCATTTGAAGGTGTATGTGGAGATGGCCTGAGGCTGAGAGCCGACGGCCGACGGGGGCTTGGGACCGGGCATCCGAGCCCCCTGAAGATCGACGACTCACGGGTCGCCCGCACCCCGACTATCATTCCGGCCCGGGGCCTTCCCCCCGCCGCCATCCGCCATCGGCCCTCCCACCATGACTTCCCTGCACCAGCGCCTGTTTGACGAACTCGAACGTCTTCCGCTCGTCGATCCGCATTCGCACATCAATCCGCACGCCCCCGCCTCGCGGACGCTCGCGGACATCATGGGGTACCACTACTACACCGAGCTCGCCCATTCGGCCGGACTGCCGAAGTCCAAGATCGAGAACTCCGACCTCGGCCCCAAAGAGAAGGTCGGCCGCCTCGTCGAGAAGCTCGGGGATCTCGACAACACCGTCCAGCTGAGCTGGCTGCTCGATCTCTCGAAGTCGTTCTTCGGCTTCGAAGAGGAACGGATCACGTCGAAGAACTGGGAGAAGCTCTACGACACCGCCGCCGCCAAGATGGCGCAGAAGGACTGGGAAGACCAGGTCCTCAAGATCAGCAAGATCGAGCGGGTCTTCCTGACGAACGAGTTCGACGATCCCCTGACCGGGTTC
Source organism: Vaucheria bursata (assembly GCA_032358265.1). Lineage (NCBI taxonomy): Eukaryota > Xanthophyceae > Vaucheriales > Vaucheriaceae > Vaucheria > Vaucheria bursata. The sequence continues at coordinate 37,233 of JAULBW010054540.1, forward strand.
GACACCAAGCGGTACATCCCCTGCCTGCGGACCGACGACCTGGTGTTCCACTTCACCAAGCCCGGAACCCGCGAGCGGCTCGCCAAGGCGACCGGCGTCGAAGCCGGGGACGCCAACAGCCTCCGCAAGGCGATCGGCCACCTGTTCACGCACTTCGTGAAGGCCGGTGCCAAGGCGTGCGCCATCTCGCTGCCGCCATCGTTCACCCCCGCCAAGGTCGATGGCCTGACGGTCGAGGGGATTCTGCGGCGCGTCGCCGCCGGCGGGGAGCTGATCGCCTCCGATGCCGAGCTTCTCAGCCAGCATGTCTTCTGGACCCTGGCGGAGCACTGCGCCGACCACAAGCTGCCGTTCGACCTGATGATCGGGGTCAACCGCAAGGTCTACCCCGCCGGGGTCTACCAGGGTCAGGACCTGTTCGATCACCGGGTCTCGCTCATTCAGTACAAGGACCTGTTCAACGCCTTCCCGAACGTGACGTTCCCGATCTCCGTGCTCGGCCAGACGAGCAACCAGGAGCTCGTGAGCTACGCCTGGATCTTCCCGAACGTCGTGACGAACGGGCACTGGTGGTACTCCAACATCCCCTCCTACATCGAGCTCGACACCCGGTCGCGGCTGGAGGCGGTCCCGCAGTCGAAGCAGGTCGGCTACTACAGCGACATGTACAAACTCGAGTTCGGCCTGCCGAAGTTCCGGATGTACCGCCGGGTCCTCTCGAAAGTCCTTGCTGAGGACTTCGTCACCGGCCGGGGCTGGTCGGAAGAGCGGGCGGTCGCCCTCGGCCAGCAGCTGCTCCGCGGGAACGTCGAGCGGATCTTCGGGGTGTGAAGAAGACCCGGAGTTAAACACGAAGACACCAAGCCCCCACCAAGGACACAAAGGAATACGATCGGACGGGAGTTTCCTCTTCTCATCCTTGGTGCTCTTTGTGCCCCCTTCGTGTCCTGGTGTTTAAGGTATTTCGTCCGTTTCTCGCCCCGCCTGCCGGACCGATATGACTTCCGCTTCGCCCGAGCCGCAGCCTGAACCGACCCCCGCGCCGATCCGGCGGGACCGCGCGCCGGGACTGCCGGGGCACAGGGTCGTGTTCGGCATGTTCGGGTTTGCGACCCTGATCGTCGTCCTGCTGTTCGCCTACTGGCACTTCTACACCCGCCCCTTCCGCGACGTGCAGGTCGCCATCGCCGCGGTCTACCCCGATTCCCTCCCGCAGGTGATCGGGGGCAAGCACAAGAGCCACAAGACCGACGCCCGGGCCGAGCTGCGGATCGTGGTCCGGGTCCCGACCGACCCCCGCGTCGACGTCCCCGCCTCCGAGGCGATGTCCCTCCGGCTGGTCGGGATCGCCGAGAAGCACCACGACCTCTCCCGCTATCAGCAGGTCGACGTGATCCTCGTCCACCGGGTCCCTGAAGGGGAACCGCAGCACTGGAACCGCTCCTTGCCCGTCGCGGAATGGCGGACGCTGTTGGCCGCGCAGCCGCAGTAGGCTGCCCGTTGTTGCGTGACTGGTCCCAGTAAGTAGCGCCTCCGGCGATGGCTGGCCTGCCACCGGGGCGAGCCCCTGCACCCCAACACAGCATCGCCACCGGCGCTCTCCCACAAAGCGCGCCTGGGCGTCGCAGCCTCCTTAGCGCAACCCATCGTCCCACGCCGCCCCGGTCCAGCGGAACGCTGGGGGGGATCATCGGGAATTCAGTCGGCGGTTTTGTTGGGGTGGGCTCGACATGACTCCTGAGCGGTTCCCTGTATCCTTCATGAAGTTTGTGCTTCCGTAGGAGACAGCTGGGTCCAATACGCACACCCTGCCGCGACCGGGGGAGATTTCTCCCGGTCGTTTTCGTTTCAACACTCCGGCGCGAAATGAGTAACAGACGCCCGGAGCCCGCCCCGAATTCCCTCCCTGCTGTCGGGACGACCCGCCGGCTGGCAGAATAGAGAGTGAAGAATCTGGTTTCGGTCTTCGCCGGTTTCCCTCTGCCGGAACCGTGGAGACGGAAGTTGTCAGGAGTCCTGCATGCGCCTGCTCGTCGTCGAGGATGAACCCGATCTCCTTCGCGCCATCTGGTCGTATCTCACCGACGACGGCTACGCCGTCGACATGGCGACCGACGGACAGGAAGGTCTCACCAAAGCCCTCGCCTGGGACTACGACGCCATCGTCCTCGATGTGATGCTTCCACGGCTCGACGGCTGGGGTGTCCTCAGCCAGCTCCGCCAGTCGAAGAAGACCCCGGTCCTGATGCTCACCGCCCGTGACGCTCTTGCCGACCGGGTCCGCGGGCTCGACTCCGGGGCGGACGACTACGTCGTCAAACCCTTTGAGATGGATGAATTGTCAGCCCGGCTCCGGGCGCTGATCCGCCGGTCGGCCAACATGCCCAAGCCGGTTGTCGAGATCGGCGACGTGAAGGTGGATCTTGCCGCAAAAACGGTGACCAAGGGGAATGAGCCTGCCAATCTGACCGCGACCGAGTATTCTCTCGTGGAGTTCCTGGTCCTCCATCGAGGCCAGCTCGTCACGCGACCGATGCTTTACAACCATCTGTTCGACGAGTTCGAAGACAGCATGTCCAACCTCCTCGACGTGCACGTGTCGAATGTCCGCCGCAAGCTCGGCAAGGACTTCATCACGACCCGCCGGGGACTGGGCTACCTGATCGACGACGAGAACGCCCCGTCCGCCACGTCGTAGTCTCCCCTCTCATTTCGTTCCCCGTTTCACCGCGCTCTCCTGCGCCGCCGGCAGGACGCGGGTCCGCGTCGAGCGGACGATCGAGCCGCGCATGCCTCTGTCTTCGCCTTCTGTTCGAGCGTTCCCTTCCCACCTGCCGGGATCGCGCTCGCTCCGGTGGCGGCTCCAGATCTGGCACGCGATCGTTCTGCTGTCGGTGCTGATCCTGTTTGGGCTCTACGTCTACCACCTGCAGTGGGAGACGCGGATGCAGCACATCGACACCGAGCTGAACCGGACTGCCGACATCATCTCCTCCCGCCTGCGGCGGCTGTTCGTTCCCCCACGTCCCGCTGGACAACCTCCGGGAGGTCAGCCGGGTGGTCCGAATCCGGGCGGCCCGAACCCGTTCCAGCCGGGGGGGAACCCGATGCGCCGCGACGAGAGCGGCGAGGACGGGAACCGTCAGGAAGGAAACCGCCCCGAGGGGAATCCCGGTGGCGGAACGACGACGCAGGATGCCAACCAGCTTCCCGCGGCCCGCGAACGGGAGAGCACCGATCCGGGCCGTGCCCCGCGTGGCGACGGCCCTCCGCGTGAGCCGGGCTCGCGCGAACCAGGGCCGCGGAACGATCGAGACCGGGGGAACCGGGACCGCAACGACGGAGACCGGAACGACCGCGACGGTCGTAACAGCGGCGGCGGCGATCGGGGAAATGATCGCAACGGAGATCGCGGGAACGACCGGGGCCGCAATGCGGGACCGCCGGTCTGGCCGTGGCGGGTCCCCGGCTCGGTGGCCCCGGAAGAGTTCATCAACTCGAACGAGACGAGCAGCCCGATCTACTTCCTGATCTGGGATCGGGACGGGCACATCCTCGAAAAGTCGACGTATGCCCCGGACACCTCGTTCCCGGGGCTGCGGACGCCGAGCGACGGGTTCCCGATCCGGACGACGCAGAGCCGCGGGCTCTTCCGTGAGGTGATCCTGGTCCGCTGGTTCGACATCAATGTCCTGGTCGGCCGCTCGATGGAGCATGACCTCGCCGCGCACCGCCGCTCGGGGCTCGTCCTCGTCAGCGTCGGCTCGCTGATTACGCTGATCGGCCTTGCCGGGGGGTGGTGGTTTACGTCGCGGGCGATTCTGCCGATCCAGGTGATGTCGGACACCGCGGCGTCAATCTCGGCCGAGAACCTGAGCGAGCGGATCAACCTGACGGAGACCGACTCGGAGCTGGGGCAGTTGGCCGAGGTGCTGAACCAGGCGTTCGACCGGCTGCATCAGGCGTTCGAGCGGCAGACGCAGTTCACCGCCGATGCGTCGCATGAGCTGCGGACGCCGGTGGCGGTGATCCTGGCGCAGACGCAGATGAGTCTGCTGAAGCCCCGTTCTGCGGAGGATTATCAGGCTTCGCTGCAGGCGTGCCAGCGGGCCGCGAAGCGGATGAAGAAGCTGATCGACTCGCTGCTGCAGCTCGCGCGGATCGACGCGGTGAAGCAGCCGGTTCCGTACCGGCCGGTTGCGCTCGACGATCTGTTGCGGGACCTCGTGAGTCTGCTGGAGACGAAGGCGGCGGAGACCGACGTGCGGCTTGAGCTGCAGGCGATCCCCTGCCAGGTGCTGGCGGATGCGGACCGGCTGGATCAGTTGATGATGAATCTGCTCTCGAACGCGATCCGGTACAACCGGGTTGGGGGGAGCGTCACGATCACGATGGAGTGCGAGGCGGAGCACGTCACCGTGACGGTCCGGGACACGGGTGAAGGGATCCCGGCGGAGTCGATTCCGCTTCTCTTCGACCGGTTTTATCGGGTGGATGCGTCCCGTTCGAATCCTGAGGGGGGGACGGGTCTGGGGCTGTCGATCAGCAAGGCGATTGTGGACGCGCATGGCGGGACGATCCGGATCGAGAGTGAGGTTGGGGTGGGGACGTCGGTGGTGGTGCGGTTGCCGCGGATTGCGGAGCCGCCGCGGCTCGGGGCGGACATGAGCTCGACCGCTGAGCCCGCCACAGCCCGCATCGGGTAAGCCTCGACGGCTTAGAAGACGATCTGGCCGGCACGACTCTGTTCGCTCAATCCCATCGCCCCACGGCCACCCGGGTCCAGCACGCTACTGGCCCCGCCGGAGCCAGCGTCCCGCTGGACCGGGGTTAGGCGATGATGTTGGGTTGCGCAAAGGCGATCTGTCCGCCGCGAACAGCAACCCGCTAAGACTCAACGGCCCAACCCACATCCTGGCCGGCACAGCGCTGCATGCTCAAACCCATCACCCCACGGCCACCCGGGTCCAGCACGCTGCTGGCCCCGCCGGAGGCGCTTCTCCTCGTTGAACCACGGAACACAACGGGCGTCCAATCGCGGCCCGGCATCGCGGGCCCCCCTCCCCAATACGCCCGCACTGCGCTCCCCGCGCTGAAGAAGGTTGGAGTAGCTCCCCCGACCGGTCGGGAATTACGCTTCCTCGATCTAAGGGCTATCAGGGAGGGCCGAATGACAGAGACTGCGCCGAAGCGTCGCCGCTGGCGATGGGTGATTCTGGCTTGCGTTCTGCTCCTGGTCGGTGGTCCGATTGCCTGGCAGTTCCGCCCGCTCAATGCGACGGAAAGGCGGCTGGTCGGCAGCTGGTCAATCGACGACAGCATCGATCCCGCCCGGACGAATCTTTGCACCTTCCGGCCTGACCGCACCGTTGTCTGGAGCAACTGTCAGGGGGCACGCCCGTTGATCGGCCGGTGGCGGGCGACGTCCACCCATCTCGACATGTCCGGCACTTGTTCGCCCGACGCGCCGATGCTGATCCGGCTCTCGATGGTCTACCACGAACTCACCAACCAGATCCCGCGGCGGATCCGCTTTGCGGATGATGCGACGCTCTCCGTCAACCACGCCAGCTGGTCACGAGTTCCAACGCCGAGCCCGCTTTCCACCCCATGACAGTTGGACTGGAGTAGCTCGCCCGACTTGCCGGGAATTACCCTTCTCCGACCGAGGGGCATTCGGGGAGGGCCAAATGACAGAGACCGCGAAGAAACGTTGCCGCTGGCCGTGGTTCGTCCTCGCTGCCGTTCTGCTTCTGGTCGCAGGAACGCTTGCCTGGCAGTTCCGCCCATTGAATGCCACTGAGCAGAAGCTCGTCGGCGCGTGGCTCTGCAAGTTTCGCGGCCAGACGTACCGCTTTGCGGAGAACCGCCGATATCAGCTCATCGACTCAGAACTCGACGCCACGCAGGAAGGGAGTTGGAAGGCGACCGATTCATCGCTGGTGCTTCGGCCCGACAGCGATCCCGAATCCTCTCTTCTGGACCAGGCGAACTGGTTTGTTGCCGGTCTTCTCTATCCCAAGACGAGCACTCTGGAGTGGCTGAGCAACGACCACTTAAGGGCTTTCGGGGAGTCGCACGTCCGTGCCCCAACCAAGAAGACTCCTGCGCGGTGAGCACCTCCCCGTGCGGGGGCGGGGCGTATCTCCGAAATGACTCCCCTTTCGCTCCCGCCAACGAAAATCCATTGCTCGCGAAGCATCGTCGCAAATTCCGGGCTGGCATCGCCTCCCGACCCGAGCGGGCATCTGGACAAGAGTACAATTGCTGTGACCCTCCTGTTCGGTCCGAGATCCGGGATCCAGTTTGACTCAAATCATTCCATCTGCAACAGTTGATGGATGAAGGCCGATGGAAACTCGGCCGGTCTCGCGTGCGGCAAGTTGGTGACGGGGGATGGCGTCCCCTTTCACCCGTGAGTGACGGGGACGGAGTCCGCGTGGAGGCTCCTGCTCTGCGCCGATTGTGTTGGTCCACGTCCCTCCCGTCGTCCTGCCCGCCGGCTCAGGCCCACCCGCCTGAGCGGTCCCCGCCGACGTCCCTCCCGCCTCGACTCACCCTCCTGCCCTCCGGAGGTCCGCCATGCTCAATATCCTCGGCAAGAACGTCGGCCTGTGCGACGGCCTCTCCCGCCGCGCCTTCCTCAAGGTCGGCGGACTGGCCATGGGAGGACTCAGCCTCCCGCAGATGCTCCGCGCCGAACAGACGCACGGCACCAACGGCTTCGGCAAGGGGATCATCATGGTCTTCCTGCCGGGCGGCCCCCCGCATCAGGACATGTGGGACATCAAGGTCGACGCCCCCCAAGACATCAAGGGCCCCTTCAACCCAATCCACACGAACGTCCCCGGGATCGAGATCTGCGAACTCTTCCCGCGCCTCGCCTCGATCTCCGACCGCCTCGCCTACATCCGCACCGTCGTCGGCGCTACCGGCGACCACTACGCCTTCCAGTGCCTGAACGGCCACGACCACCGCAATCAGCCCGCCGGCGGCTGGCCCGCCATGGGCTCGGTCCTCTCCAAGGTCTACGGCGCCAAGGACCCCTCGGTCCCGCCATACGTCGGTCTCTCCCCCCGCATGGGGCACATGCCCTGGGCCGATAACGGCAAGCCCGGCTTCCTCGGCGTGGCCCACGCCCCCTTCACGCCGAACGGCGAAGGGAAAGACAACATGACCCTCCAGGGACTGACCCTGGACCGGCTCGCCGACCGCCGCAACGTCCTCACGTCGCTCGATACCTTCCGCCGGAACGCCGACAACAGCGGGATGATGGACGGCCTCGACGCCTTCAGCCAGCAGGCGTTCGGGATCCTGACCTCCAGCAAGCTCGCCGAAGCCCTCGACATCGAGAAGGAAGACCCCCGCCTCCGCGACCGCTACGGCCGCGGCGTCAACCAGCTCAAGGACGACGGCGGCCCGCGGCTGCTCGACAATTTCCTGGTGGCCCGCCGGCTCATCGAAGCCGGGGTCCGCTGCGTGTCGCTTTCCTTCAGCCGCTGGGACTGGCACGGCGACAACTTCGGCCAGTCGCGGACCGAGATGCCGATGCTCGACCAGGCGGTCAGCGCCCTGATCGAAGACCTCGAGCACCGCGATCTCTTCAAGGACGTCACCGTCATCGTCTGGGGTGAGTTCGGCCGGACGCCGAAGATCAACCCGCAGGGTGGCCGCGACCACTGGCCGCAGGTCTCCTGTGCCCTCATGGCCGGCGGCGGCATCCGCGGCGGCCAGGTGATCGGCGAGACGAACCGCCTCGGCGAGCACCCTGTCCAGCGGCCGGTCCATTTCCAGGAGATCTTTGCGACCCTCTACAAGACGCAGGGGATCGCTATCGACCGCGTGACGGTCAACGACCTCCAGGGGCGCCCGCGGTATCTCGTCGACCACACGCAGTACCGCCCGATGGCCGAGTTGATTTAAGAGCCGTTCAGAACCGGCTTTGCCACAGAGTGCACAGAGGACTTAGAGCGAGGAGATGCTGCGTCCCTCGATGCGCAACGCCGCCGTCTCTGGTGTTCTCGGTGGCCTCTGTGATCTCTGTGGCTGGATCTGAAACGACGTCCAAGAGGGCTGCGACGCCAATGGGCGGTGTTCGTGAGCGGGGGATCCGCCAAAGGCTGAGTGGGTTGCGTCCCGTCGTCGAAAACCGGTAGCTTCGATCCTGTTGCCCGTCGCTCCCGTTGCCTGCCCGCACCCATGATCGCTCCCCTGCCGTCCCTCGCCCTGGTTCGCTACGGACGGATTCCGGAAGTCGCCCGCTGCCGCTTCCCCGCCGAACTCGACGTCCACCGCGGCGCCCGCGTCGTGGTCCAGACCCACCGCGGACTCGAACTCGCCTCCGTCATCGAGATGGTCCGCCGCCGGACCGAAGACACCGAGGAGACGACCCCCTTCGAGGTCGTCCGCCTCGCCACCACGGACGACGAGACCACCGCCCGCTCCCGGACCAGCCGCCTCCAGCAGGACTTCGAGCCCTGGCAGCAGCGGATGACCGAGTGGAACCTCGACCTCCAGCTCGTCGACCTCGAAGTGACGCTGGATGGCGAAAAGCTGATCCTCTACGTCCTCAACGACCGCGGCCCCGAGTGCACCAAGCTTGCCCTCCAGGCGGCGGCCGGGGGCTTCGGAGTCATCGAGGTCCAGCCGGTCTCTGCCGAAGGCTTTCTCGCCGCCCCCAAGCCGAGCGGCGGCGGATGCGGCTCCGGCGGCGGCTCGTGCGGCTGCTCGCACTGACCAGGGGCTGACCAGGGGCACTTCTCCGCTCCGGGACACTCCCAAGGCGTGGCGGAATGCAGCAAGGGGCGCTTTCGCTCGCTGGAAAACCCTCTTCCCCCCAGGTTCACGCCTCCTCCGTAGAATTCCTGAGGAAGAGTTGTGGCGATGGAAGAGGGTGGCCCGGCAGACCGGGCAAACCTCACATTGACCCGTAACTCGGACTCGTGATATCCCGCCCCCTTGGTTCCGGCTGGATTCGGGACCGCCGCGCGGCCGTCAGGTGCCGCTTCGCAGGATTGGATCAACTATGTGCGGAATCGTGGGTTACGTCGGCCATAAGGACGTCAAACGCTTCCTCGTTGAAGGGCTCTACCGCCTCGAATACCGGGGCTACGACAGCGCCGGAATCGCGGTCCGCGAGAAGAACGGGATCTCCATCCGCAAAAAGGTCGGCAAGGTCGACCAGCTCGCCGGGCTCGTGAAACAGCAGCCGGTCGCCGGCACGACCGGCATCGGCCACACCCGCTGGGCCACCCACGGAGAGCCGTGCGACACGAACTCCCACCCCCACGTCGGCGGCGACGGCGAGGTGGTCCTCGTCCACAACGGCGTCATCGAGAACTACACCCTCCTCAAGGCGAAGCTCCAGGAACTCGGCTACGTCTTCAAAACCGCGACCGACACCGAAGTGGTCGCTCACCTCGTCGCCCACCACCTCGAAGAGCAGACGAAGCTCGGTGACGACCCGACCGATCACAAGACCTGCCTCAAGGCGGTCGAGCTGACCCTCAAGAAGCTCAAAGGGACCTACGGCTTGGCGATCCTGTTCCGCGACGTGCCGGACATGATCATCGCCGCCCGCAACGGGTCGCCGCTGGTCCTCGGCGTCGGCAAAGGGGAGCACTTCATCGCCAGCGACGCGAGCCCGCTCGTCGGCTACACGAACGAAGTGGTCTACCTCTCGGACAACGAGCTGGCGATCGTCACGCCGGACAACATCGACCTGATCCACCGCGACACCGGCAGCGTCGCGCCGTCGATCCAGACCCTGAACCAGGTCTCGGCTGACACCGATCTCAATGGCTTTGAGCACTACATGCTCAAGGAGATCTACGAGCAGCCGCAGACGCTTGAGAACGCCCTCCGGGGCCGTCTCGACGACGACGAGGCGACCGCCCGCTTCGGGGGTCTCAACCTCTCGGCCCAGGAGCTGCGGCGGATCGACCGGATCGTCCTGACCGCCTGCGGCACCAGCTGGCACGCAGGGCTCGTGGGCGAATACCTGATCGAAGAGTTCGCCCGCGTCCCGGTCGAAGTCGAATACGCGAGCGAGTTGCGGTACCGCAACCCGCCCCTCTCAGACCGAACGATGGTCTTCGCGATCACCCAGAGCGGTGAGACCGCCGACACGCTCGCCGCGATGCGGGAGTGCAAGCGGAAGGGGCTGCCGACGCTGGCGATCTGCAACGTGGTCGGTTCGACGATCGCCCGCGAGGCATCGGGCGGGGTGTATCTGCACGCCGGTCCCGAGATCGGGGTCGCGTCCACGAAGGCCTTCACCTCGCAGGTGGCGACGCTCTCGCTGTTGGCCCTCTTCTTCGGCCGGATGCGGAACCTGTCGTACCAGGCGGGGCAGCGGATGATTGCCCGGCTGCGGGAGATGCCCGAGAAGGTTTCCGAAACGCTGCAGTGCCACGACGCGGTCAAGGAGATCGCCGAGCGGTACGCCCACATGGAAAATTTCCTGTACCTCGGGCGGCTGTACAACTTCCCGGTCGCCCTCGAGGGGGCGCTGAAGCTCAAGGAAATCAGCTACATCCACGCGGAGGGGTATCCCGCGGCGGAGATGAAGCATGGTCCGATTGCCCTGATCGACGAAGAGACGCCGAGCGTCTTCATCGTTCCGCACTCGAACATCTATCCGAAGGTCCTGAGCAACATCGAAGAGGTGAAGGCTCGGAAGGGGCCGGTGATTGCGATCGCGTGCGAGGGGGATGACCGGATCGCGAAGCTGGTGGACGACGTGATCTTCGTGCCGCAGGTGGAGGACTACCTGCAGCCGATCGTGACGGCGATTCCGCTGCAGCTGCTGGCCTACCACATCGCCCTGCTGCGGGGCTGCAACGTCGACCGCCCCCGCAACCTCGCGAAAAGCGTCACCGTCGAGTAACCAGCCAGGGCTCCGCCCTGGACCCGGGCGGCGTGGGGCGATGGGTTGCGCTAAGAGGGCTGCGACGCCCAGGCGCGGTGTTTGGGAGGATGGTGAGACGAGCGCCAGCGTGTTGGGGTGCAGGGGCCGAGCCTCTGCCCTCGCCGGAGGCGCTTCTGTACTCGGAACCGTCCAACCGGCAACGAGCGATACCGTCTGGCTGAAATCTCTCTTGCGTCGCTCCGTATTCTCCCGGAGCGGCTCCGTTGATTCTGTGACAGCGGAGCACAAGTGGTACGAACCTCTTTCGCGCGATGCCCCGTGCAAAGACGGCGGCGTCTCATTCTCGATCGATCCGCAAGATCCTGATTGATCGGTCGAAAACCGCTGCGCATACTCGCCCGCATCATCTCATCACGCTTCGTCCACTTCCGCTCGAGTGAGTGACGAAGACGTCGCCGGTTCCGGCCTACCCATTCTGGGAGTTCTTCCGATGCGAGGGTCACGTCGCGGCTTCACGTTGATCGAATTGCTGGTGGTGATCGCCATCATCGCCGTGCTGGTGGCGATTCTGCTGCCGGCAGTCCAGCAGGCTCGGGAGGCTGCGCGATTGTCGCAGTGCAAGAACCATCTGAAGCAGTGGGGCGTGGCGCTCCACAACTACCACGAGACGCACAGCATCTTTCCGCCCGCCCTCCTCAATTCAGGGCGGTACAACAACGCCACGTTCTACACCGGGAACAATCGCGTCCTGAACACCACCGGCTGGACCCTGCTGCTGCCGTATGTCGACCAGGGGGCGCTCTACAACAAGTACGACTTCAACGTCTGCTCGAGTGTGTCGTCGCCGTACTCGCTCCCCGTTTCGGGGACCGATACGACCAACGTCGCGATTATCAACACCAACCTGCCGATCCTGAACTGTCCCTCGCATCCCTCCAGCGGCCAGGAGGTCACTTCCGGCGCGGGGACGATTACCGATTTCTACTCCCGCAATCGGGCCCGGCGGACCAGCTATGTCTTCTCGACGGGGGTCTTCACCGATTACGACGCTCCTTATGACCAGACGCTGAGCGACATCCGCCGTGGTGCATTCGGCAACAACGGGGCAGCGAGGATCCGCGACCTGCCGGATGGAACGAGCAACTCGATCCTGCTCGGCGAGAGCTGGAGCGGGGACGACTACAAGACCTCCTCCTCGTATGGCCCATGGGGGCTCAGCGGCACACACACCTGCTGCCAGGGCCGGCTGGTTTCCAGTTCCACCACCGCCCTGAGTTCGGCCACCGTTGCCGCCTACATCAACGACTGGTCGGTCAACGCGGCCTATCTCAACGACGCCAAGGGCCGGCAGTACGCCTGGGGCTTCGGCTCAGGACATGCCGGCGGAGCGCACTTCGTGATGGGAGACGGCGCTGTCGTGTTCCTTTCCGAGAACATGGACTACCTGAACCTGACCCGCCTCGGGTTCACCAAGGATGGCTCGCCGGTCGATCCGTTCTAGATCGTGCGCCATCTCGACCTGTTCGCTCCGGAGCGGTGATGCCGCTCCGGAGGCTCTTCTGCACACGCTTTCGTCTCATCTGGACTGGAGATCCCGCAATGCCCGTCACACGGGGGTTCGTGCGCGGCCCTGCCCCGGGGGCCGCGTTGTCGTTCGTCGTTCTGGTGGCGGCCCTGTCGGGCTGCGGAGGTTCGCGCAAGCCCGATCGCGGCAGCGTTCCGGTCTCGGGAACGGTCACCTACCAGGGAAAACCGCTCACCGACGCCAACATCTACTTCTACTCCGACAAGTTCTCGGGGTACGGGAAGACCGACGCCGCAGGGAAATACCGGATCGCCCAGGGAGCGATGCCGGGCCAGAACAAAGTGTTCGTCACCAAAATGGCGGAAGGGACCGGAGCGATCCCCTCGCAGATCGCCGACGATCCGGGCCAGGTGGCCGCCGCCTCCGCAGCGGCCCAGGCGGCGTCGCCGAAGAAGAAAGTGGGAGAGCTGCTGCCGCCGGAGCTCAGCGATCCGGAGCGGACGAAGCTGACCTTCACGGTCCCGGCGGAGGGGACGGAAGCGGCGAACTTCAACTTCTGAGCAGCCGATCCCCGGAAGACCCACAGAGCTCTCACCGCCGCTGCCGCGCCTCCGTCTGCATCTTGAGCCACGCCTTGGGGAGGTATCGGGGGAGGTCGGAGGCGATCATTCCCGGCTCGCTTAACTCCTCGGCTGCGAGGTCTCCGGCCAGGCCGTGGAGGTAGACGGCGAGGCGGGCGGCTTCGTAGCTGGGGAGGCCCTGGCCGAGCAGCGCCGTCGTCAGGCCGGTCAGGACGTCTCCCGTCCCTCCGGTCGCCATCCCGCTGTTGCCAGTCGTGTTCAAGACGATCCGCGCGCCGTCGGTGATCACGGTCTGCGGCCCCTTGAGGACCACGACGCACCGGTGCTGCCTGGCGAACTCCGCCGCGAGCGACTCCCGCCGCTCCTGGATCTCTTCCATCGGCAGGCCGGTGAGGCGGGCGAACTCGCCCGGGTGGGGGGTCAGGACCCGCTCTCCTCCTGGCTCGAACAGGACATCCCGCATGTCGGAGAGGAGGTTCAGGGCGTCGGCGTCGACGACCATGGGGATCGAGGCGGTTCGGTAGAGGCCCCGGACGAGGGTCTTGAGCGCGGGGGATTTGCCGAGGCCGGGGCCGAGGCCGATCGCCGTCATCGACGAGAGTTGTTCGAGGATCCGGTCGGAGGCTCCTGCCGCGAGCCGGCCCTCTTCGTCCTCGACGAGGGGGATGGTCAAGTAGGACGGGTCGATGCCTCCGACGATCGGCGCGATGGATTGGGGGATCGCGACGTAGACGAGGCCGGCTCCGCCGCGGAGGGCCCCGAGGCCGGCGAGGGCGGGGGCGCCACTCATGCCGCGGCTGCCGCCGATGATGAGTGTTCGGCCGAAGGTCCCTTTGTGTCCGTCGGCGGGACGGGGTGGGAGTGCGGGGAGTCCCGCGTCGCGGAACAGGGAGAGATTCATGGTCGGCTCCTGGTGCGGCATGTTGGTCAGCGTACCACCCGCGTCCCCGTTGTCTGTACCGAACTCAAAGGTCCGTCGCTCAAACCCATCCCGGCCGGCACAGCGCCGCCAGCTCAAACCCAACATCCCACGGCCACCCGGGTCCAGCAAGCTGCTGGCCCCGCCGGAGGCGCTTCTTCGTCGCGAAACCTTGGAACACGACTGGCGTCCCATCGCGAACCAGCATCGCGGGCCTCCCTCCCCAGTACGCCCGCACCGCACTCCCGGCGGTCAGGAGAGAGGGAGTCCGCAACGCCAGCTCCCAAAGCGGACGTCGACCGTTTCCCACGGTTCCTCGACGGAAAGCGCCTCCGGCGGGCAGGAGCTCCGCCCCTGCACCCGGGTCAGGCGGTGACGACCGTTCCGTAGAGGCGATCCCTCCGCCCGGTACGATGACCATCCACGTCCGGTCCCGGGGTCGCTCGCGGACCGGTGGGGAGGTAGGCTGGTAGCATGGCGGGCCCGGCGGTTTTCGGGTCATTGCCCGGTTGAGGGTAGGTCTCATGGCGCTGCGCCGCGTGTGTTTGCTGGTGATCGGGGTCGCTTCACTGTCGTGGTCGCTTGCGGCGGTCGCGCAGAAGCCGACCGGCTCCACGGGGGCTGAGGGAGGAAAAGCCCGCGCCACGAAGGATCCGGTCGAACGGGTCGCTTTCGAACACGCCCTCTCCGCCGAACAGGTCAAGGAACTCGAGGGAAAGACCGTCACCCTCACCATGAAGAACGGCGACGAGGAGAAGGACGTCGTCATCAAGAAGTTCATCACCGGCAAGGAGCCGGACCGGTTCCGCTCCCTCGAAGTGCTGCTGAACGGAAAGACCACCCGCAAGATCAACGGCGACAAGCTGTACGAGATCGAGCACGAGTCGACCTCGTACCCGCTCAGCTACCTCCCGACGCAGCGGATGTACGTGCTGGACGACGCCGCGGCCCGCCGCGAGGCGATCGTGTCACAGCTCAAGGCCCCGCACCACATCTGGGAAGAGATCCCGAGCGCGGAGATTTCGAAGTACGTCACGGATCAGAAGGATTTCCTGACCAAGGTCGGAACGCACTTCGCGCGGCTGCCGATGCAGCTCCACGAGACGAAGTACTTCCTGTTCTTCACCGACATGCCGGCGGGCCAGGCGGCCCCGTTCATCGTCCAGCTCGACAAGATGTACGAGTTCCTCGGGCAGGCGTTCGGCATCAAGCCCGGCACGAACATCTGGCAGGGGAAGTCCCCGGTCGTCTGCTTCATCAACAAGGCGGACTTCGTCGAGTTCGAGTTCAAGTTCATGGACAACGCCGACGCCAGCGGCGCCCAGGGGCTCTGCCACCAGTCGACCGACGGCAAGGTTCTCACCTCCTGCTACCGGGGGGACAACCCCGACTTCTTCGCGGCGGTCCTCGTCCACGAGACCGCGCACGGCTACATCCACCGTTTCCGGACGACGACCTTCGTCGACACCTGGGTCAATGAGGGGATCGCCGAGTGGGTCGCCGCCGCGATCGTCCCCAAAGAAGGAAAGGCAGGCGAGATCGGCCGCCGGCAGCGGTCCGGGGCGGAACTCGTCCGGCGGTCGGGACGCCTCGGCCAGTTCTACGACGCCGAGCGGCTCAGCCGGGACCAATACGGCATCGCCAGCTCCATGGTGGAGCTCCTGATCAAGCTGAACCCGGACCAGTTCAAGCTGTTCTTCAACGGGATCAAGGACGGCCTGAAGTGGGAAGACAGCCTCACCCGGGCCTACGGCTTCACCCGGGCCGACCTGACGACCCTCTACGGACGGTCGATCGGACTGCCGAACCTGACCGAATAGCGGCTTGGGGCTCTCCCGGTGGCGAGGCAGATGGGGAGCGACCGCCGCAGGGGCCAGAGAACTCGCCCTGGGGGCGTTTCGGGCCCCCGGACCGGGTTCATGAGTTCTTTGCCCGGCCCGGTCACCATGCTCACCTCCGGTCCCCCTGCGAGGAGCTGTGCGGAGCCTCACCGGCGGCGGAAAGTTGCAGCCCCGGGGAATGCGGGGATCGCACTAGGACCACGGGGGGGGACGCGATATAGTTTTTCCCCTTCCTTTCCCGGGCAGAATATAATTTGAAAAATAAAATTGCACAGGAAAAGAGACCAATGAAC
>JAULBW010054651.1:0-53206 GCA_032358265.1 Vaucheria bursata
TTTCATTATTTCTCTTGTTCCTTCTATTGCTGTAATCCATCTTCCTTATTCCAATCTTGTTTCTTGACCCTTTTCCCCTTTCTTCACAAGTCTTGACAAAGAGCTCCATTAAAGAATATATAATTTACCATTTTTTTTACTGAAGTTTAAATAAATTATTTGTCTATAATGCATACCGTCTGACGATGTTTTAGCAACTCAAAATTAATGCACTTTTTCAAGTTATTCAGCAAGAAATAATATTTGCTTTTAATGGATACCATGCTCAACATATTTTTGAAATGAGAATAAAAACAGCATTACCATGTGAAATACAAACTCAAACTTTCAATGATCAAACATCTTACTGAGCTACACTCCAGCAGAAAAAAATATATTTTTTCTGAGAAAACTCATCCTGTACTACAATTATATACAATTACTGGGGGGTATTGAAACAAGTTTTTTGTGATTAAAGATCTCTTCACCCTGCTCATATTCTGACAAGAGGAATTATACTTGTAATCTACCGTCATTTAATAATAATAAATTTCTCCAGAATGTGGTCGTGTGGCTCAGCTGGTAGAGCGTGGCTCTGATAAGGCCAAGGTCCCGGGTTCGAGCCCCGTCATGACTATAATAACAATTTTGCACATTCCTTTCAACTCTGATTAGTTATGATATTTATAGTACCGTTATTGTTGAAAATCTTCTCCAAAGATTATGGTAGAAATGGATCAAGTAAAATTCTTGGCAAGTGGTTGAATGATTCCTATACAATGTTGCATCGTAATTTCATTTGGGTAGAGGTGGATATAAATTTAAATTTATTTTGGTACAAATACTGATGGTAGGAACGTATGGAGATATTTTTGAGATAGAAGACAATATCAAAATGATGTCGTCAATCTAAGCTTCAGATGGTGCACTTCTGTAATGAAGCCCATATGAATGGATCAACTTAATAGAGCATCATGTATTGGCCTATTGTAGTATTTGAGTAATAAAGTAAGACACTGATGGTTTTGAAGTATCCACTTCAAACTACAATATCTGACAAGCACGATGATGAAAAAAGTAAAATTATTCTAATTTTGCACAGTATGTGGCGGCTGGATAATATAAAAGTTTAGAAACTATGGAACCCAGTGGACATTACATGTTTACCATAGCTCAAAGTGAAATTGGCTTTAATACCAAAAGATACTTTATTGCAACTAAATTTACTGCTGAAGCCAAACTGTCAGGATCTAATAAGTTTTCACCGTATTATTTATTTGTCTACAATTCTTTCAGGGATTTGTGATTATATGATTTAATTCGGTTTGTATGCGCAAGCTTAGGTTGAAAATGTTGACAAGATTCACTCTTGTCAACACATGAATTAAGATTAATGAAATAGTATTGAACCTGTAATATCTCTGTTATACTGTTCTGGTTTTTTGGTTTACACTTGATACGATTTGTTAGTCTTGACACAAACAAATGTCTTGCAATAAAGATACCAAATACCGTACGCCTGGAAATTAAATAGAAAAAGTTTAGGCATTGTGGTTAGATCAGCTTCCAGCCAATTGGTAATTAAAGAAAGAGGCATATTAATTCTATTACAATATTTCTTCACAAGCAAAAATGCTATGCCTGTTAGGAACCGCTATGCACCATTACTTATGGAGGATACAGATAATAGCGACAGTTCATGAATTATGATATTGTTAAGAATCGACTGTTACTTTGAATAGTCGAGTCACTCATATAAACATATATAAAAATTATTTATATGTAACGACTATTCGAATGTAACGATTATTCAAATGTAACGAATAAAAGGTGTAACGACATTTTTGTATATAATTATGAAGCGCAAAGATCACTCTTCGCAACATCTTAAATATACAGATATCTATAAGTTTCTTCTTGTGTGCTTGTTTAGTAATACTCATTGCCGTTGAATAGCAACAGTACCAACAATACCAGTAAACATTACAGCATATTCAAATGCAACAGATTGTTAGGAATTAACTCCCCTAGGGATTAATTCTATTTTTATAGCTGCGGTCAGTTTTTATTTATGACGTTCCAAGTAAATTGGCTGCACAGATGCCAGTAGGGTTATATATTTTGCTGTGTTCATAGAGTTAGCTCACTTTTATCAACACAATTAGTGCATGATAAATATACACATTTCTACCACAGTTTCCTGTGTTCCGTTGTATTTCATGTTCCTAACACAGATGTGTACATGAAAATGCTCTCTAGAAAAGAATTTAATCATATTTCCATGCAAGTATCAAAGAATAAGACCATTCTTACTGAAATAGACACAATAGTACAATGATGTATTGCTCTTTACATTTTATGTGCATATGTGCAAGAAAAAACTAGTGGAAAAGCTTAAAATCAGGCTCTGTGCTTAGAAGAACATTTGCCTTTGAAATATAAACTTATAACATGCGGCAAAATTTAATTTACCTCTACTACTTCATTATCAACTGCAAATATCTGATTTTTGTTCCTTCAGTTACATCTTTTACTGCTACATTTTTGCTATCATAGTATTTACCATTAAAATATTTGAGCACAATTGAAAGTTAGACAAAAATATGTGTCAGGATCTGATCTGTTTTGCCGTGATCTGTTATTAAACTGTGGCTCTATGAACTTTATTCGTCTTATATGTGCATTCTTGTAAAGTATGTTCACTTAAAGAGTGTTCTCATAAGTGCATTCTCATATGCATGTGCTCTCAAGTAGTATTGTGCTGACAAGATTTATTCTTGGCAACACATGAATAGGGATTAGTACATTATTGGCTGTGTGTGCTTTCTTTGAGTTTCTGGTTGTACTTATTATTGGTTATATGCATAGTCTTTAATCTAGTGATTTCTAACAATATGTCTCCATGCATCTGAAAAAAAAAGTAACTGGAGAAAATTTGGAAAGAAACTGAATTTATTACCCAATAAAACATGTCGCAAATATTATGGCTTTGACAGCAAGGCACTTCTTTACTATCATGACATGCACAAATCTTAATGCAGTTATCTCTTACTACAAAGGTCAAGCTCATTTTACTATTAGCCCACCAACTCATGTTCACTTAATTCATTTCTAGGACATCTTTTACATGCAATTGTTTGTAGAGACCCAAAGTACTTTTTCAAAAATTTGTCAAAGTGTTAGGACTTAAGCGAATGTAGTCGCACGGGTTGGAATCAAGTGACAGTTCCCAATTCTCCCAGTACCGGGACAAATTCATTGTTGTATGTTTTATTTTCATAGTATATATTCATAATTAGCACTACATTTTTAGTAGTAGTACTAATAGTCCGGATGTTGCATAATTCGACTTAATGCGTGCAGTTTATTTTGTATCATGTTGTTTCCGCTTCAGTGGTGGAAACAACATTTAATACCACGTTTTCCCTGTTAGCTCTACTTGTTTTGTGCTTGAATTCATTGTGAAGATTGAGAATTTTGTCCTTGTTTTGTGCATATTTTTGCCTGGTTAGTTCTGGCATTACTCCGTCAACACGTTTTGTTTTTCAGCTCCTGGCAGAAAGTAACTTAAAAACTATCTTGGTCATCATAGTTTAAGCAAGAAATACTGTATTGTATTGTGTTCTGCTGTGCAGTCATAGTACATTAAAAGTATGAAGTACTATTAGGTGATAGTCAAAGGAATCTTCATGTGTGATTCCTTGATAGAATTTAAACACAATGAAATAAAACTAGCATGCTAGATATAAAAACTTATACTATAAACCATGGACTTAAAAATTAAATAACTTGAATAATTTATTCAAATTATAAATTATGGTCTGATAAACAATTCTTAACAGAATTTTTCATACAACTATAGTGTACAACACAAGAATTTAAACGTGCAGCTTGGAGTCGAGTATGGTTTTGGCAGTGCAAGAACAATATTATTTTTTTACATTGTGTAAAGCTTTCTCAGTGATTTACTATAATAAGTTCAGCGCAAAACTTTGGAGCATATCATATTGATTTAAATTATGCCCTTCTAGCATGACAAAATACTTTACTTTATTTAATATTGCTTTATCTCTAGGATAATGAACAGTATCATAGAAGACATTATGAAATTGTAATACAGCCTTTTTTAGCGCTCAATATTACATTTCTTTGCTGTATATAATGCTGAGCATTTACCTTCTGTTCTATTGTTGGGCATTATTGAAGATGATTTTCTGATATATAGATATATACGTATGTTTATCGGAGGTCAATACAGAATCCTGCTTTCCAGTGCACAATATCATTTCTATCCCGATGCATCCTTTCAGGCGAAATATCAACCATAATTTGAGCTGCAATGATGACGAGTTACAATACAAAAGCTTTAAGAGTTGATCATATTATCGAAAACATAATGTAACACAAGAAGTTTAATTGTTTGGGATATATTTTCGAGATAATATCTTGTGAAAAATAGTTTTAGTTAAGAATTTCAGATTATGGCCTGAAATTCTTTTAGAATTTAGTGATCTATATCGGTTACACATCACATACTGACGTTGGAGCCGCAATAATTTGGATTCTATAAAATATCACTTAGTTCTCAGTATTCTCAGATTCTGCATCGTCTTACAATCCATAGCGAAATAAGATGGATGGTAATAACAGCTCGAAGAGAGAGCCGCAATCAGGTATCGCGGCATGATCTCTTTGTTGTATATCAACCCATTTTACACCGATTGATAATGGAGATCTCCGAAATCTACTTAAACTCAAACTATAAAATTTTAAAAGATAAACTCTGAATAATTCTAGATCAGGCCTCATATTAAAAAAAGTTCCAAAACCTTCTATTGTATAATGCCTGGTTTGTGTTATAATAATTTTGATGCCGTTTCTGGCGAAACTGTGTTTTACTTAGTTGTAATATTTATTAGCTGTGGAATTGATGCGTCTGATGGAGACAGAAAACGGGTCTTCTGGTGCTTCTAGACGAGTGAATAGCCGTGCTACACATACAGGATTTTCCTCGAGCAACACATTTGACGATGTAAATATCGAACTGGGAAAACAGCCGCCGAAACGACGTACTTTGACACTTTCTGAAGCTCCTAGGCATCCTTCTCATGGTCGAGTTATAGCAGTTTCACGGAGAACCAGTCAGCTGCCAACAGTGAAAGAAATTGAAAAAAAAGACCATCCAATTGGTGAAGATGTCGATGACCATTTTTTGACACTGTCACGACTATCTGATCGCTATCAAGTGGATTTGGACATGGTAGACCCTGGAAATTCTCAAGGACTTAAAAAAGAGGATGCTGAACAACGGCTGAGAACTGAGGGTCTTAATACTCTCACCCCTCCTAAGGAGCCTAATTTCATTATTCAGTTCTTAGTGTTGCTTTCAGAGCCTCTCACAATCATGCTCATACTAGCTGCTGTCTTATCTCTTGTGTCTCAAGCTTTTGCGGAAGGAAAAGATTACACACCTGTTTATTTAGGATGTGTACTTCTCTTTGTTACCTTTGCAAATACTACTGTTGACTTCGTGCAAGCACGTAAAAGCGCTGCTATGGTGAAGAGTCTTAGTGCCCTGGCGCCAGCAAAAGCTATGGTTCTGAGAGGTGGGGCAGCCCTCGAAATCAATGCCTTGCATCTAGCTAGGGGCGATGTGACCTTGCTTAAAGCTGGAGACAAAGTGCTAACATTATAAATTTTTACTCTTACTTTTTCTGGCTTTACTTTATTACTTTCTCATTTCTTTCATATAGGTACCTGCAGACATTCGATTAATTAAGGTAACCGAAATGACTGTTGATAACTCACAATTGACTGGAGAGGGAGATCCTCAGCGAAGAAGTGTTACTGCTGATCATGCAGCTGTGCTTGAAGCTGAAAATCTTGTATTTATGGGCACAACAGTTATTGCTGGAGCTGGAGTTGGTGTGGTGATAAAAAGAGGAGATGATACGGTTTTAGGTCAAATTTCTACGCTTGCTGGTGCAGCAAAAGATGATATGCAAAGGTATATCCTTGTGTAGTGATTGGATTAGTACATTTCCACCTAAGTTTATATTTTTCCTTTTAAGTCCTCTTACAAGGGAAATCAAGGCATTTGTCCTGTTAATGGGTGGAATGGCCTTCATTATAGCTGTTATCATGTTTGCCATTGGTATGGGATTAAATAACACATTTATCAACAGTCTCAGCTTAGCTATTGGCATATTCGTTGCATTTGCTCTTTGCGGTATGCCTGCTACAGTAAGTCCTAGATATATTTAAGAACCTTTATGCTTTGTTGGTATAGTTTTTTATATCAACGTAAACCTGACTTTATTATCTCTCAGGTAACTATGCTCTTGGCATATGCCTCTAAGCAACTAGCTAAACACAATGTTTTGGTTAAGAATTTACATGCCATGGACACATTAGGTGCCATCACTCTTCTTTGCTCAGATAAAACAGGAACTCTGACTATGAATATCATGACTGTTGTCGAGGTCTGGCGACATGGTAGAAATAGAGAAATTGATGAACTTAGCAAAAGTGTGCACAATGATCACTTAAAGCTTTGTATGGGTCTATGCAATAGGTAATTACAAATAAAATTATTGTGATGTGATTATATGATTACAATTCAGGTTTTATACTGTTTCACATATGCAGCGCAAAATTTGTGAAGACTGATGAAAATATGGCATTGCCAGTTGCTGAACGAGCAGTTGTCGGTGATGCTACAGAAACAGCTATGTTAAAATATGTAGCTGAGAAGATAGATGTGGATCAGTTGCGTTCTGAATATCCACCTTCACTCGTTGTTCCTTTTAGCTCGGAGAACAAATGGGCTGCTGGTGTATTTACCAAACCTGACTCCTCGTTTGTGGTATATCTCAAGGTACTCTTTATACCAGTAGCAATTTTTCCAGGTCTAATATTTAGTTAATTTTCACTCGTGCTCGAAAATTAGGGAGCTCCTGAGAGAGTAATACGTCGATGCACTCATTATATAAATTATTCTGACAGCAGTGAGAAAGTCATGCCTATGGATCATGAGCTTCAAGCTGCCTTTCAGGTATATGCATACAGAGTTAATCACTACTAAAACTTCACATTTTATACAATGCTATTATTTTTACCTGTAGGCAACTTATGAACGCATGGCTGGCAAGGGTCAACGTGTCATTGCGTGTGCCACAATAGATTTAGATGTCCATAAGTTCTCTGCAGGATATGCATTTGAGGCTGCCACATTCCCCTCTGAAGGCCTTATTTTCCTAGGATTAGCAGCATTACAAGACCCTCCTAAACCAGGTATATTTATTTAACGTTATTTTTATGAATAGTGTGTACATAACAAGGTACTTCATTTATAGCTCTTAGAGTATGAAATATAAATTCTGAATTTTCGTTTTTGTAAAAAGAGTAATGACTTGAGGAATTATGATGTGCATTAAATATCTGTTTTACAATGAAGGTGTTACTGAGGCCATTGATGAATGTAACACGGCCGGTATTCAAGTGATGATGATCACTGGCGATCACCCCTTAACTGCTGAGGCCATTGCACGAGAAGTTAGTAAAAAGCTGTTTGAATTGGTTAACTAGATATGTTTGACTTATTTTCTGCCATATTTCAGGTCCACATCGTGAGAGGAAGAACTAGAGATGGTGTTGCTAAGCAGTTAGGCATCCGACCTGAGCAGGTCAAATGAAATTTTACGTACATAGTTTATTAAGCTTCTTACATTATCTTAACTTAATATTTAAAGGTGAAAAATGACCAATTTGAGGCAGTTGTGTTACATGGAGAGACATTAGCTATTATGAGTCAAGACGACTGGGATCAGGTATTGCATATCTATACCTTTCAATATTCGTATAAATGTAATATTTTTAGTCCTGTTTTAATAGGCACTCTCAAAGCGAGAAGTTGTATTTGCTCGTACATCACCACAACAAAAATTAGAAATTGTAACACGATCACAGTCAATGGGCCATGTTGTTGCTATGATTGGCGATGGTGTCAATGACAGGTACACCTTTGATATATAGTTAAAAGGGATTGATTCACTTTCTTTGATTTATTCTCATATTTGCAGTCCTGCACTTCGACGAGCTGATATGGGAATTGCCATGGCAATTACTGGATCAGAAGTATCACGTGAAGCTGCATCGCTCGTATTACTTGATGACAACTTCACCTCTGTAGTAGTTGGTATCAAACGTGGACGAATTATTTTTACTAACATGAAGAAAGCTGTGTGTTACACTCTAGCACACATAATGGGGGAGGTTTTCCCTGCTTTTTTACTTCTTATGGTTGGATTACCTCTGGGAATGAGCAGTTTCCTCATTCTTTTCATAGGTAAATATTAACTTGATTATTTTGCTATGTTTTGTTCTGATGATTGTTATGTTTTTGTCCAGATCTTGGAACTGAGATTGCACCTGTTATGTCATTCGCTTTTGAAGAAGCTGATGCTGATGTTATGCTGAAACCACCTCGTCGTGCAGTTGTCCCGCGTGACGTTCTTGTGGACATTGATGAAGAAAGGCATTTTCAAGAATACACACAAATTGAACTTGCAGAAGCTGAAGAAGGAGAATTAGAGGAAGAAGCTGAAAGATATATGACTGTATTTGAAAGAATTTCTTTTAGTTTGTATAAATGGGCAGTAGCTTGTTCGTCTGGTACAGCAGCAACTTTTACTACTAAGAGCAATCCTGGGGATGTAAAACTAGTTGATAGACATTGTATACTTTTTGCCTTCTTGCAAGTTGCGTTCTTTTCTGTCTCTACGGGGTTAGTAACATACTTTTTGGTAAGCATTTGTACCATAATTTAAATGCGCATGAAAAATATTTATAAAATTTTGTTAACCAATTTTTCATAGGTGTTTAATCATTATGGCATACCACCATCTGCTTTGTATCATGCTGCCCCTGATTATTTCCCTGCTAAGGATGAAGAAACGTTTATGGAAGGTGGCAACTCATTCGATGCATCCGAACAAAAGGATATTCTTAGCAGTGTGCAATCTGCCTATTATATGACAATAGCAATTATGCAATTCTTCACTGCGTACATTCTAAAGGCCTCTGATTTCAACATATTCTGCTCCAAGGCAGCATTTAGAAACAAATGGACATATCTCGCAATGGTATTTTCTCTTGGCATAGCATTTTTTGTCACCCATACACCTGGCATTCAGACTGTGTTAGGATCAAATAGTTTTCCTCTATGGGTCTTACTTATAGCACTCGGAGGAGGTATTGCGCACATATGTTTTGAGGGTTTCAAACGCGCAGTTTGCCAGAAGTTTAATCTATAAAAAGTATGAAAGTTTTTCATTGTTCATATCAACAATTTGCAGTTAAGATGCCCTATTTCTTCTCATGCTTGTTGATGGTGTCTACTGTATTGATTTATGTACGCTCTTGTCAGGATATTTTCTATCTTTAACCCCTCCTGGGCACTTTTCATTTTTCTTTTAAATTTTTAAAATGATGCTGCCATCATTGTGTGAAGCCAAAATTCATTCTTTAATAGAGCTGAATATTAGGTTACCGTGCTGTATTTTTCTTTGTTTGCTTGCCTTGAATAGTTTATCTGCTCTATTCATATATTTTGTCATCATTGCTGAATATAAACTTAACTTTGTGATGGTTCTGTTTCATTTCTGAAGATATTAATGATTTAAAAATTTGTTAAATTTTGTGCTCCATATATTGGTCCAGTATAGTGTTAGCTATTATTAGGGAATAATAATGCACCAAAATTGCTTTGGTGCTAATAAATTCTTTGCTAACCTGAGATGGGATAAATTCTGAAATTACAATCGAGGCATGAAAAGTTTATTATTAAGTCGAACTCCAGGTATTAAGATAATATATTATAGAAATTCAATTATTCAGCTGTCTTTGCTCACATTCAACATTATGATTAAGGATATAGAGCATTAAAAGCAATTTCAACTTGTAATTAAATTTATGCTCATGTTCGCCTATAAAAGTTCAAATTTTAGAGACTCTTTCTTTAGTAGTTTTTTGGTTTATGGTGATATCATCATTAATAATTAGGATAATTAATTCTTGGTTTTTTATAAATTTTTTGAGTTGATAACATTCTATATTCGACTATATACCCTTTTCCATAAGTTGCAGGTTTTATTTGGTAGGTTAAATGTTCTTAGATTAATTTTGATTATCAGTTTGTGTGAAATGAAACTGAAATTTGATGTCAGATTTGCCATGAATTCAGACATAACCGAATTGGTTCCTATTTCATTGCAAATTACATTTAACCTATTTTAAAAATAATACATCTACATACCATGTTTAGAATATTCTTTAAAAAATTGCAATAATGAGTGACTTCAGTATAGTATTTGAAATAAAATTGCTCTCAATAAAGAATATGAACAAAGTTTTGAAGTCAAAAGCTGAAAAAACATGATTCTCAAAACAGAAATCTTCCCAACTTTGAGACTATCATTTAAACTTGCAAGAGGATACTGAATTGATAATTTTTCCAACTACAATTATATTGCTAAGTTCAAAAATAGCAATATGTCTATTTCAAGAAAGGCTCTATATTGAATCAGAATGATCTAATCTGTATTGAATCAAGAAGAACCTCGTTAGTATTAAATTAAGGTCATAATAATTCTCCTCTTTATTTGCTTTTTTTTCTAGTATTTCACTTTCTCTAGATTTCTAACTGGTTCCCAATATCTGTGGAAGTACCATCAACCACTGTTGATGGAAGGTATGAACCTTTACTGAAATTTTAACAAATTCTGAGAAGTTGCCTTCAGAACATAAGCCCTGCCTAAATAATTTAACTGTATATCAAGCAAGCTAGACATTGTATACCATTAAAAAACAATAAGGCAACATGCGTTTTTACACTTGATTGATTCAAAATTTATTGCCTAATGATATTTGCTATAGAGTTAAATAAAAGAAATACTTTTGCACATTCATTTAGCTTTATTATATTGAAACTGTCCTTTAATTTTCTCAGCAACCCTGAACTAAAAGCTACAAATATACCATTTAATAAGAATTCAATAACTAAAAACTGCAGTGTGGGGGGGAACTATTCATCTTCTATTTGAACATGAAGCCATTTATGATATATTTGTTAGATTAAAACTTGTCAACTTGAAACAGTTACAGAAGAAAGCGTGATATGCAGTAAAAAATCTAGTAACTCTGGACAGTGCAGCAACAAATTACTATTATTTCAATAATTCTACTTTCTAAGTTTCTCTCCTAGATTGTATCTGTCATGTTGGCAGGGTTGATTCTTTGCTGTTGACTTTTAAAGATGTCAGGAATAAACAAGTAGAAGAACTTATCTACAAAATGCTTTCAGAAGAAATATATAGTCTAATGCTGGCTTGTGCAAGCTCAGATTCCAACAAAATAACAAAGATGAGATTTTAGATCAGCACAAAAATCAAAGCAAACAAAAAATATTCAGATAAGAAAATATATATACTACACAGTTGTTTCCGCTATTGAAGCAGAAACAACATTATACATATTGAACTATGACTTAAGTGAAACATCTACTAATGAATGCAACCGACATAAATATGTACTACATATAGTACTATCTAGTATAGATCCAGCTACTTCTGTACAATATATAGTGCTATTCAACTAGTAAACACTATGTAGTATGTAGTAATTAAGGAAGTATCACTTGAACTATAACTTGTATGACTAAATCAACTCAAACCCTAGCAAAATATACAAACTATGCTGTTTTACTGCTTCTGATCATTTTTTCATTGTTTAATTTGGCGGTCAGAGGTACGACATTGCTGTTGATGGCAATAGTTACATGCAAGCTTCTCCTCTGATGAATTAGATTATCTTTTCTAGTTCACATATGCAGGTATCAATTTGATTATTTTTGTTGCAGTTTGAAGTTCAATGGGCTGCAGGTTCACACATGTTGGATTCCACAATATTTATTTGTCTAAATGACTATAGTTGAAAGATGCTTGATGAATTTTTAGACATTCGTTACTCATTATACTGCATATGTCTTCGAATTGTAAATCATCATAGCTGTCCTAGATGCTGCATGCTATCCCGTACATTTGTGTTGGTAGAGAGAAAAAAGTAGATATATAACAATACCGTCTGAGGAGATTTTCTCAAGAGCACTTATGATACTTGGATGCACATCGTTAAGTCAAATATAACTTTATAGTCATAATTAGACTAAACTTAAGTGGTTACAAGTTCAAATAGTACTTGAATGTTACATGGTACTCCATCACTTTCTTCTGTTTGAGATTAGTATAGAGCTTATTTTCAAACCAGCAATTCGATCATTGCACATTACTGAATTAGACACCAGTCAAATGCTCATGTCAGCTAGCCTCATAAAGCTTGATATGTGGCAATATTATGATTAGGAGCAATAGATTTAAAGTATTTAGATCTGGATTTGCAACCATATATACTATGAAGATTACTTCAATGGACAATGATTATATTGTGTCGAGAAAAATGAATCTAACTTCTATTCCATTAATTAAACAATTAGGAGATATTTTCATGGCCTAAAGTTATCATAAAGCCGAACCACTATCTTCGAAATCTAATCTTCAATACGAATTGAAATCGAACACTATAGTACTGAATTGAGATGTATTGTCGAAAATGTATATCTTCACATAAGAAGGATGAAATGCTGGGGCTTGGGAGAGCATTAAACATAGCGCTAACTGTTCATTTTATGATTGTATTTTACCTGATATTTATACTAACTAGTTGACTATAGTATATGTCATGAACAGTAGCATATTCCGAAGTCCAGCCAGAGAAACTCATTTTGTACTCAGGCAACATTATGTTGCGGTGAAAATTGTACTTTCCTTAATTAATATTACGCTTTTCTCTTCATGGAAATCATCATATGAGGAACGGAAGAAGATATTGCAGTGTATACTTATATTATTATGGTAAAATATTTTTATCTGCTTAATTCAGAAAAATTAATTTTCCACAATATAAAAATGTAATTTACATCAAAATAAATTTTGCATATGCACAAATATTTTATTTATGCTCACTAAAATGAAAATTAGAGAACACTATATATGAGCTCAAATTACATACCACTAAATTATGATAGGTAGCATTGCATAATGAGCATTCAGTAGTTCAAAATTAGCTAATTGAGATGTGCTAAAAAAGATGGAGTCAATAAGCATTGGCATTTTTATGTATTAGAGCTTGATGTAGTGATGTTTTAAAACTATATCAAAATGCGCTAATTTTTAATGTAAATATTGCAATTACTTATATTATTAGCATTGGTTTAGAATATGAATTTTTTTCATTTGAAAGTGCATAATAAGATATTGAGATACAGAATAAGCCCATGAGCATTTCACTCTAAAAAGGCCTAACTATCGAACGCGATGGCACCATAAATTTACTGAACTGTTGTACTAATTACGAGAGGTCCTAAATTGTCGCCAGTTTCCTTATTATGCTGTGAATGAGCACCATCGCAAAATGGAAACTGCATATTAAATAGTAAACGAAAAATAATTCCAACTTCACGGCATATTATAATAAATACATAAGGACAATCACCGTCTTCGATTTCCAACATCGACAAAAAGATGCCCTACCCCGTTCTTTGCACTGGGGTAGCTCCTCAATCTCTTGGATGCTATATTTGTTCACAATCTTGGGGTTATCTAGCTCTATCATAGTATTAACCTAAATGCGAAAAATTTTCTAAGAAATTCATAACTATCACAAGGCTATAACGATCGCAAGCTTGAAATATTTCGAGAAAACCTTTTTTCGTGAGCTTGCGGATCCGCGACCCAAATGAAGAAGTATTCCAACAGCAATTGATAAAACTGCCACTGCTATCTTTAGTATACTATCATCAAGCGAATATTCTACCATCGTATTTATTTTTACGTTCTTCAAGTAATTAATTGTGCTAGAATGTAGAAAACTCGTAGCGTCAATAGAGGTATTATAGATACTAATTTTGATATTTAATCCTGCAACACAATCGAACATTGAACAAATTAAAAATGATAATAATTGTAAAAATTTTATAGCCAATCAAAATGTGCCATTTGGATGCTGCGAAACTGTCTAAACCATTAAACTGAAAATCAAGAACACAATTATTAAAAAAGATACATTTACTATACTCTTCCGAGAGACAAAACCAACATCATGAAGTCTCGCATCGTTCTATTAGCGCTCATTGCGTTTATCAGAGCATCCAGTGATTTCTTGTCGTCGAATGATCAAGGAAAATCATCTCTTGTTGCTGCTACGGAGGTGAGAAAAGTGAACGTCGCTGAAGATTGCTACTTTCTAGTGTATGCAATTCTAAATGTAACTTGAAATTTGTCCAGGAAACTAATCAGCGTTTAGATTCTTCTGCTGATAATGTGGATTCATTTGAATTTCAAGCTGAAGTTAATAGACTGATGGATATCATTATAAATTCACTGTATAAGAGCAAAGAGGTAAAACTTTCAGAGTGTAAAATTAATTTTTCCTACTTTTTAAGTCATTATGTTGTACTCTAAGATATTTCTTAGGGAGGTCATATCGAATGCTTCGGATGCACTCGACAAACTTCGTTTCATATCTGTTTCTGATGCTAGTGCACTGGAAGAAGGAGATCCTGAGCTTAAAATACAAATTGCAGCAGACAAGGTAGAGTTATAATGCAATCAATTTTAATCTTGGGAATTTCTTATAACCTCTATTACACTACGCAGGAAGCTCGCACTATCACAATCACCGATACTGGTATAGGCATGACACGTGCTGAACTTATTGCAAATCTTGGGACAATGGCTAAATCTGGGACCACTAATTTTGTTGAGGCATTGGGGGAAACGGGAGATCTTTCCTTAATAGGACAGTTTGGTGTTGGATTCTACTCGGTGTACGTGACTCATCATTATAAATTTAGTTTTTCTGGCGATATATTATAACCAATCAAATACTTTATTCAGGTACCTTGTGGCAGATAAAGTTCAGGTCATTAGCAAGCATGCTGGAGACAAACAGCATATATGGGAATCAACTGCAGATAGTACTTTCACAGGTTTTATACAAATTTTAATGTTTATAGATATTTTACTGTTCCTAAATGTATTTTTTAATTTGTAGTGCGGGAGGACCCTCGTGGGAATACACTTGGACGAGGAACTCAAATAATTTTACATTTGAAAGATGACGCTGATGATTTCTTGCAGGAGTCTAGACTTTCAAGCCTCATACATCGATATTCAGAGTTCATTACATTCCCCATATATCAAATGGTGGGTTGTTTATTTCGATTTCGTTATTGTATAGTATGTATTGAATACTTATTTTTCATTCTATTTATGTTAAGGTTGAACAAATTGTTGAAGAGGAGGAAGAAAATGCTGATGACGAAGATGAGGAAGTTAACCTCGATGATGATGTACGTTTTATATATCTATTCACTAATATTTTCAGATTCATTACCTTCATTATTCTAATACGTAGGATGAAGAAGATGAAGCGGAGGAGGCTGTAACCCCTCAAGCTGGCTTAAAGGTATTTTATACATGTAAACATTCTGCATAAAATTTATCCAAATCTTATATTTCATTAGAAATGAAAAAGGATAATATTGTATTGACTCTAAAAATATAATGCTTTCGAAACTTGCTTGAATTTATTATTTGTCTATATTATTTTTATAGGAAACTGTTACTATGTTAATGATAAAGAATATTGTTCATCTACGGTAGGAAATTAATTTCTATAAAGTTCAAAGCAAGTAATTAATATTCCTTTTAAGTATTTCTCAAGACTAGTAACTACACAAGCAGTAACTAAAGACTTTGAGGTAGTTAGCCACACATTAGACAGATCTTTCAAACTTGTTTTTAACAATGTCGCTACTATATTTTAAATTTTTACTACATTTTTTTTACATTGAAGGTTAAAGAATGGCAGAGGGTAAATAAAAATACTGCTATATGGGCCAGAAGCAGTAAAGATGTTTCTGATGAGGAGTATCAGTCTTTTTATAAGAGCCTTTCCAAAGATAACTCAGATGCCCTAACTTGGACTCATTTTAAGGCTGAAGGAGAAGTAGACTTTAGATCAATTCTCTTTATACCAGAGAATGCACCTTATGATCACTATAACAAGTACTATGAGCAGCCTGCTAGTCTAAAACTCTATGTGCGAAAAGTTTTGATTAAGGATGATTTTGAAGATCTTCTTCCAAGGTGTGTACTTAGAATTTAATCTTCTTGATTTTTATTTTAGTATATGTATTAAATTATTTTCATATGTCCCTGTTAGATATTTGAATTTTATTCGAGGTGTAGTGGACAGCGATGCCCTTCCTCTTAATGTTAGCCGAGAAACATTGCAACAAGAAAAGGCATTACAAGTTATTGGTAAAAAGCTTGTGAGGAAGGCCCTAGACATGCTAAAGAAGATTGCTGATGAGAGTAATGCCAAAGATGAAGTAAGTTTTGGTATAAACCTTGATTTGTTTACATAACGCATTTCATCAATTTATTTTGCTTGGCCTACAGAAAAGTGGTGAAGATGAAGGGGAGGAGATTAGCATCCAGGTAAATAATTTTGATATCGTATCATCTTAAATTACTGGGAATGGGAATGCTTATCTAGTATCCTGTTTGAATAGGATGACAAATATACTAAATTCTGGGAACAATATGGACGTAATATTAAACTTGGAGTTATAGAAGATACAGCTAATAAGAGGTATGAATTACACTAGTTAATTCCTATCATAACTACAATACTTAAATATATTTTAATTTCCCATAGTAAGCTATTAAAGCTACTTCGGTTTAAAACATCAAAGAGTGGTGGAAAATGGTCTAGCCTTGAAGACTATGTTGGACGAATGAAGGACTGGCAAAAAAATATATTCTATGTTAGTGCCGAAAGTACTGCAGCTGTGGAAAGAAGTCCTTTCCTCGAAAAGCTCAAATCGAAAGATATTGAAGTCTTGTATATCACTGACCCTACTGATGAGTATTGCATGCAACATACCTCTGACTTTGATGGTCACAAAATTATGGCAGCCTCTAAAGAAGGTCTTAAATTCGGAGATGAAGATGAAAAGAAAATGAAAGCTTTAAACAAGCACTATAGAGAAGAATACAAGCCTCTCACTGAATATTTAAAAGGCATCTATGGCACAAAAATGTCAAAAATCGTAGTAGGAAAACATGGTGGTTCTGCACCTTGTCTTATTGTCACGCCTCAGTACGGTTATACAGCTAATATGGAAAGAATTCTAAAGTCTCAGACATTCGCTGATGATGCTACCTCGGCTAGATTTTCACCTCGTAGCATGGTAAAATGATTATATATTTTCTCTTTTATTGTATATCGTCTCTTGATAATGATGTTTTCTTTTTTCTTATGCGTTAGGAAATCAATCCTCTTCATCCTATTGTTGACAAGCTGAACAAAATGGTAATAGATGGTTCAGAAGCAACGGAAACGGAAGATCTGGCTTGGTTGCTCTATGACACTGCTATGACTGCTAGTGGTTTCACTATGGAGGAAACTGATAAATTTACTTCACGCATGTATAGGTATGTTAGCTCTATAAATCATCAAATGTTCAATTTTTGAGATCTTTATTTCTCTCTATGGTACAGAGTCCTTGGACAAATGCTTGAAATTAATTCTCTTGAATTGCTCCCTGAAGTTGAACCAGAAGAGGTGAAAATCTTTATTTCATTTTGCAATATGTATTTATTGCTTCATTATCATATCATTATTCATATCATTAGGAAGAGGAAGAGGAGGAAAGTACAGATGACGATTTTGATGAGGCTGATTTATTTGCTCAGTTCCAAAATATGCAGACTCCTCCAATTGCTGAGGAAGAAGATGATGAGCATGATGAATTGTAAAGAACTTGAAATGATAATGATAAAATTGTATATTTTCTCCTTTATTTTTTGCTTACATTTATATTTCCCCAAAATATTACTGGCAAAATATCTTAATGTAAAGTTTGTTACGGAAAAGGGCAAAAAAGAATTTTAATCATTTTAAGTAGAGTAAGCACTTTAATATGAGCATGTATAGGCAATATTCAAATCTTACGAAAATTGTAGATGTCTTGCGACTCAATTTATGGCAACAGTAATTAAAAATTTAATAATTGTAAATTAGTTTCCCTTCTTTGCAAATTATGAATAACTTCCATTTCTCTGCAGTTTTTTATTGTCAGTTAGGAATATATAAGAATAATAAATTTGTGCAGAAACGTATTGGTTAGGCAACAAAATATAAGTTGTATCCGTTTACTTTTTCTTTTAACTTATTACTAAAGTCAAAAATGGAGCTATATAATTATTTGACTTATAAACCCATGAAATATAATTGTCCATAAAACATAAAAACAATTTTTATGTAATAGCGCTTAGTTAAATTTGTTTGAGATATCTCAATTTTGGTTATTTTGTTTACATTGAACTTCATGATATCATGGTTATTCAAGCTTGAAAATCAATTTTCCTCTATGTTCGAAACACGTCTACAACCCGATTTGTAAAGAGAAAATAAGTTGGCAAGATCTAATGTCTTAGTGTGCCTAACATGTGGGAGAGATTGGCAAGATAATAATAATTTTTACTTGTTATTGCATGTTACTGAAATGTGAACAATGGTATTTTATAAAAACTCCTTATAAGATGTACCATGTGCACATGTTCTGATTACAACATTTTGGAAACACCTGTAAACAATAAAATTTATTTAACATATGAATGCACGAATGTTTTCAGAAAATGGTTAACCTATATTTCAATCGGTCAATTAAAATACAATTGGTAAATGGCAGAGAAACAGAATCTTTTGCAAAGAAATTACAGCACCAACAATAGTACTAAATCCGAATAAATTGTGAACTGGCCAAAACCTTAAGCAGTTTTGGAAGTGGAAAAGAAATATTTATAGAAATCATCTGGCACTTTTCAAAATGGTGCATGATTCAGTCAAAGGTGCTTAAAAAGTAAAGAATGAATACATGATTAATTTGCTACTTTCAATGTGTACAGAAAAACAAGAAGAAAAGAAAGAAGTGCCACAATACTAGGATTGCAGCAAGATAAGTAAAGACAATTACAAGATATTTAAGCAAAAAAGAAAAAGTAACATTAATCAAATATGCATATATGTATATGTGTGTTATTGTGGCATAAGATAAGTTGCCTCAACTCTTAACATGCCAGAAAGTATACTGCCTTTAAAATAGCATTTTGTTAGGAGCTAATTTGTTTACAACAATTAGTTCTTAAGGGAATTACTCTTTTAAGAGTTATTCTATTTTAGCTGCATCATTTTGTGACTCTCCAGATGGATTGGCATTGAGACTTTGTTTGTTGTATTGCTGAGTGTGTTTCTTATTCACTCTCAGCAACACAAATTATGATTGCATAATGTTACCATGCTTGTATAGTCTTTGTGTTCTTCTTGTCTGGTACATTCATAACACATTTCATATAAAAAACAGAGCAAAGATGAGTGATCAGAACTTGTTGATGAACCAAACTTGGCTATTAAAGTTTGAGCATGTTTAAGATGTGCTTGTATTGCCAACATTTAGGAATCTCTGCTAAATTCTATTGATATTTGTGGTTTATAATGGAATCTAGAACTTTAATACAAAATAAATTTGTATTAAAGTGACAGGTGCAGACGAAAAATGCTGTATATGGGGTAATACAAAAATTGTTCAGAATATTGGTTAGAGTTGTAGAAAATAAATTACAGTTAAATGGCGTATATCAAATTATAATCTTGAACAGAAAATGTAACAGTAGAGATGCTGACAAAAAAATTATGCTTGCACTATCATAATGAGGTACTTTTACACTTAAAATCTTTGCATCTCTTTCTTATGGGCAGATTTATTATTGAATTATCATATTTCTAAGATGGAAAAAAGTCAGCGCTTGATTTTTTAATAGGGCTTCATCAAAACAGGTGGAATTAATGCAGTTTAAGAAGTAAAAGTACACCTTATACAAAGTTTTCATAGGCCAGTTCAATTTTTTTTCAATATTTGTAGGCTAAAAGATTTTTGACTGCCAAAGTGTTAGAATCTGACCAGTTATAGTCACGCGTACATAACTGATGCATAGTTCATTTGTATTGACAATTCTTAAGGATTCGTACTAGAGATTCAAGTGTATATGTATATTATTTTGTAGTTTGGTAAATGCCAATTACATATGTCCGGTATTAGCCGGTTGCTGATATTACATTTTATTTTCGATGCTCAGTGTTGAAAATGTCTACAATAAAGTACACATTTCCGTGCTCAACCTCTTGTTACCTGATTACCAAGTATTAATCTCTTGTCTTTGTTCTGCATTGGATAAGTCCTTGCAAGTTTCTAACCATTAATTCTGTTTTTTATCTTTGCTTGGCATGTGCCTGACACAAAGTTCCATATCTGAAGTAAAATTTGCCATTTAAGTTATAGATGAAATGAGATATTCTAGTCATATTCTCTAAGATTCATTTAATGAGCCCCAGTCGCAAAAAAAGTTGCCAATACCAAATCATGCCTACAGTATTACTAAAGCATTTTTAAAATCTGATGTTGAATAATTTAAACAAGCAGCCAGCAGTATTGAAGGGAATACCTTGCTCTATTGTGCTTATGTCTCCAATTTAGAGATTATAAGCAAAGTGACAAGGTCAACATGATGTCAACATTTTCAAAACCTATCTTGTAAAGTCTATATCAAGACATATCTACAGTAAAACTTGAATCTAGCAAATCTGTCAGGACCACTGATTAGTTAAACCTAAAATTCAGATTTACGTATGATAATCTCATGTTGGCATTACTATAATAATGACCCGTTGCGTTTATTCGTTGTAAGTGAAACTGCATTACAAACAACTTCGTTATATCCGAAGTATGTTGATGCGAATTTTATAACTCATTTTGTTCGATTTATTGGAATGTGTCAATTGTGCGTTGCCAGTAGCTAGTACGGAGCTAAGATTCCTGAAGCAGTACCATTCCAGTAAACTGTTCAACATAAAGATTAGCTAAAAAGACGTGATCGGTCTGCGAAGCTATAGAATTATAATTCTAAGAATTCGTCTGCTAGCTAAACTTATGAGCGACTCTGGCAGCAATGTTAACGAGAAATTCAGCCTCAATATTCCTTCCAGTGAATTTCGTAAACATCAGAACACTGCGACGAAAGAATGTCGTAAAATAACTAGCATAGATTCAACTGCTAAACTTAATCTTGCCCAAAAAAATTTTTTTGAGAAAAATGATCGAGTCATTGTGGCTGGAAAGGTTGTAAATGTCGCACAATCAATCCTGTTTAGAGAGGATCTTATTGGAATATAATTTTTTTCAATTATTTAGAACGAAGCTGTTGGTTGCCGTAGTTTAAGAGAAGCTATCATTACTCAAATCAGTTATCACAGCATCAAACGTTTACGGACTACTGTATATAAAGTACAATTTGTTGATAATACAAGATGCCATGAGATTCAAGTTGTTGGGGCTGATCAAGTATGATAACAAATTTGCTATTTATTACCACAAGGAAGTTTCAGATATTTTTATGATTTCTGTTTCAGATATTTGAGAGTTCGCCGTCAATTTTGCAAGAAAAAGAGCAATACGAGGCAAAGCAAAAGCAATTATCATCATCTGGAAAACCTTCTGGTGAAATTTATACTATGTTTTTTTTCTAGAGAAATACTGTGAATCTGAATTTAATTCTTTTCTGTCGTTCCTTTCATTTTTTACTTCTCCATTTAATTTCTATATTTTTATAATAACTTTGCAATTATAGTTTTTTCATATTCTAAAGGAGTTGCTGACAATACTGTTGTTTACAAACACCCACCATACACTGAACTGGTAATTATGGCTGTTTTCAATCTGAATGACGCAAAAGGTAGTAGCCATAAAGCAATTTTGAAATGGATTGGCAACTCGGAGTGGAAAGCATCCATTAATTTTTCCAAATTTCGGTACACGGTTGTATATTTTAATAGTTAGATGCAAATGATGTAATGTTTTTTTATTTTCTCTAGAGGAAGTGTTGGAACAGCTATCAAGATCTGTATAAGTAAAGGACGTCTCATACAAAATAAAGGGTCCTTCAGGTAAAGTTCATGCTTGACATTTCACTTATCTTCTTTACAGTTGAATTCATTGTTCTATAGGTTATCAGCAGCAGAGACAAAGCGATTCAATAAAAATGATGGGAATATGACAGCTGTAAGAATCTCATGATTGCTTTTCTTTGATTTTTAACTTTTTTTACAATATTAGAATTGTATTTCTAGGCTACGATTAAAAAAATGAATACTCCAAAAGAAGACACGCTGCTAATGGAACTGGATAGTTCTACTGGTCCTTTGGATGCCAAAACTACCAAAAGGAAAGAGAGAAAGCATTTTCCAAGATTTGAAAATCATTTATTGGTGGGTGTGTACTTTGAGTCTATGCATATCAACTCATTTTGCATCAAGGACTAATAAAAAATTAATTTAATTTTTCAGCTTCATGCAAAATATGTGGGTAGTCTACTAGTTGTTAGTGAGATTTTACGGGTGTTTCAACCAACTTCTTTGCCTATACAATCGCTTACAATTGAAAATCTTGAGTATTCATTGTTTGCTGGACTCAATTCTTCTAGCATTCAGTTAGAATCAAACTCTTCAAATAATGATACTATTGAATCCGAGTTAGAACGGAGAGATGCTTCAAGTGAGACAGAAAATGCAAGAAATTTTCTTTCCGAGTTGCATCTTGGTCTTCTTAGATTAATTCTTGGAAGAAATCTGAAAACAGGAGCAATGCTGAGGAATGACACTGTTACATACAGTTCGCTTAACTTTCTGGCAGAAATCAGGATAGTGATAGGCGACCTCTTAAATTTCTCAACATGGCCAGAGGTAAACTTAACACTTAAATATGGATTATTTTTTTTGCTTTTTCATGGTACTTGCTGCAGATCAATATTATGTATAGATGTTTATTCAACTGAATAGCACATGCAGAGTACTTGCTGCTGCTAATGTTAACAACATATTTTAGATAATAGAGAAAATTAAGATAGGAAATGGAGGCTGGGCTTCTGAAGGAAATCAAGACCCAATCGTTGAGTCTTGATGGAACTCTTTATCTCTTCAAGCATTAATCTTAGTAATAACTAGTGATTAATTTTTTCTTCTGCAAAACAAAATAAATTATGACTTTGCCGCATTTTGAGTCGAATTTTTGACATTTTCAGACAATTAACCGAAATAGATGCATTACAAATCAAACACTGAATAAATGCTTAGTTGCAGGCCAGTCATATGTTTGTGCATGCTTTGCCTGAACTCATCACATTTTGATGCTGAACAGTAATTCTGCATCTGCCCATAGCACTGGAGGTGCCATTCATCACCTATTCTTTATTCATTTTCAAATAATCTTGCACTCATGCGATGCTCTAGAACGGGCCTAGGTTACACTACATAGTCAGATTATGTGTATTTTTTCTCATGATTTTTGGTTCATTTTCTATATAACTCCTAATTTTGTTAATTTATCAACTGATTCCATATATACATTGTGCAAACAAATTCTTTAATCTTTGGTACAGATTTTACGATGCCTAATGATAGCATTATATGAATATCAGCAGACACTCAATATTCGTTTTCCAGTAATTAATGAACACCAGCAATTGTTTACACCCCCTGCAGAATTTGATTTACAAGAAATAAAAAACATCTTGGATATACTGCAGTATACAGAGTACTGGTCGCTTACACCAGCACAAGGGCTAACTCTTTTAAGATGGCTTGTTGAACAAGTTATTGATGTGGAAAGTTGCAAAAAAAAAGTAAGTTTCAGTTTATTTCTGATAATAACTTTCTGTTAAAGTTTGTATGTCACTGACAGATTGAGGATAGCATGGAAGTAGAATCCAATCTAGTTACTGCCTCAAAAGAAGCATTAGCTACTCAACGCACTACGTCGCAAATATCTCTGGTATTTTTAATTCATAATTAAAAACAGTGGTCTGTATGTTGTTTAGTTCATTATTTTTATTGATTCTTTTGCCCAAACAGTTTCCAAACAAACACGAATTGGAGATTGCATCTGAAACTATGGCCAACAGAACAGCATGTATTCGCCGACACTGTATAGGCATGGATAGATTTCATAACAGGTGTCAAAGTCACTCATAGATATCTATGTCATAAGTTATTTTGCCCTTACTGATTGTAACGTGTTTATTCAAAATATCAGATATTGGATCTTTTTTAACAATCGTGCACAAGTCCATATTGAGCGTTCTTCATCCACTCATAATACAAATTTACAACAGCAAAATCCATTACCTGCATGGTCTCAAATAGCGACGCAAACTGAATTCTCAGACCTTATCTCAAGTCTTGATGACAGGGGTATAAGAGAGGTATTTTTTCATTGTTTATTACATGAAACTGACTTTTGATATAATTTATACTTGATGGGTGCTCTTTTACAGAGAGCGCTAAAAAAGTATTTGTTATCGAACATTGACAAACTAATGGGTGCAGTACACATTAAGGAGGTAAGTTGCTGAGGCAATAGTATTGGCTACTTAATCAACTGAATTCATGACATTATTTTCTTTACATCTGATATTTACAGAGCAAGCCAGATCGATTAGTTACTCCTGTTGAACCTCGCCGATCCTCCAGAATTAAAATTATCCAAGAATTGAACATTGCAAATAATCCCAGCATTGATGGGGGGGTATGTTCTATAAAGTCTTTTAATGCATTCCATATTATTTACTCTGAATAAACTAATGTATAATTTTATCGTTGTAGGAAAACTCAGGAAAAAATATCACAAGAGAAACCTCTGACTCTGATACTTATCAGCCATTGTCATATCCATGGTCACATTGCTCACTTAACAAATGTACTCAAATTCAGTTATTGGTACATATCAAGTCAGAACTTCTGGAACTTGAGAGTCAGGTTTGTACTAAAGTAAGCTGCATTGATTAAAAGTTGCTAATCGTTAGAATTCTTTTTTATTTATCTCTAGGCTTCACAAATAGGAGCAAGCCTTGGGGGTGGAAATTCTAAATCTAAACTTGATTGGCAGCAATGCGTAAGAGAGGCCAGTACAGCACATTTACTGGTAAGTGCATTTTAATTTATTTTAATATTAAATATGATTTTCAATTTTTTGGCAGGTGCCTGCTGTGATTGATCTTGAGCAAGCTCTTTTTCATTTTTTTCATGAGAGTAGCAGCACATCTGATGCCGACTATTTCATTGACTGGAAGTCGACTGGTATTTTAGATGTGAAAAAATGTGATGTGCAAAGTGAAGTCAAGTCAAGTTCTGTGGACAAAAAGGATGTGAGTAATACTTGAATTTTTTGTTTATTTCAAAATTGTATGATGCTTATTTGATTTACCCATGTTAAGAACCCTAAAGGGGTTTTCAATATGAATGAGAATACAGATGATGATGATAATGATGAAGATGATGATGATAATGATGAAGATGATGATGGTGATGTAAACACTGAAAAAAGCAAGTCAGATTGCGCGTTTGAAAATGACAAAGATGAGTGGAAACCAGGTGGTACTTCTCACGCCTCTCAAGAAATCAAAAAGCAGCTAATTGGGTGTTTATCTGCTGCATCAGATAGGTATGCAGCTTTAAATTTTATTTCTAAGTAGGCTCTTTAAAACCTGTACATTTATCGTTTAATTGGAAGGTCATCTTGGATTTACATGGTCTACAATTCAAGAACGCTTGCACAAATTGCAGTTGCAATATATTCTCTATCTGCCAAGGCGGGAAAACTAATTTTTCAGGTAGCACGTAAATATATGCATTTTTATATATATTAATGATATATTTTTCATCTTGAATATCTCTGCAGCTACAAAATGTTTACCAAAAGGATCGTAAGGGTGAGAATAGCTGGGCCAATAACAATAAGTTACTTGTAAAATGCCGTCCTTTGAATTATTTTGAGGTGCGAATCATATTTCCACCCTAAGCAAATGTATAAGGCTGTCTTTTCAAAAAAATATACTGTATGACTTGATAGGTGGTGTGGGTTCGAATTAATAGTTTCCCTTGGTGGCCTGCACTAGTATTACGGTATTTTTAGTATTTTTACATATTAGCTTTATCTTGATTTAAAGTTTGATTCTATTACATGATGTAGACCAATCGATGATGTATTTTTAGAGGCGCTTATCTCTACTGGCGATAAACTTGTTGCTTTTATAGGAGAACAGGACATTTATAGAGTTAACCAGAGGTAATAATTTGGATGTATAATATCGTAAATTGGCTTGCATATCTTTCTCCTGTTGATTTAAAAAAGTTCAATTTTTAATTTCTATGGTGTAGATATTGCCGCCCATTTTTTGACAATGGAACGAATGGTGCGATATCAGACTTTACGCAAGGAAATACAAACAAAAACTTACTGCAAGCTATACAAAATGCATCCAAGGCTTTGATTCTTTCGAAAGAGGTTAATTTATGTGTATCTCCAATATCTTTTCAGTTTAAAACATTCTTGAAGTGTATCTGGGTGTGATATATCTGTTTTTTGCTTATTTCTTGCTTGATTTATTTTTTTCAAATTATAGAAGTATGAGTAGTTGTTTCACCTTGAATCATATATACATATATTCTTTTATTTGAATCAGATGCATGGTGAAAATGATCCAAATGCACTTCAAAATCATGATATCAAGATGCCTTATACAGCTAATACTAACTCCAGAAGACCTCCACGGGATCGATCAGTCTATATGATTGCCAGCAATGAAAACGCGGAGCCAAGACAATCATATCTGAAATAAACGCGGTCTGAAACAGCAATGGAATCAGTTAAAGGTGCTTGTCACTGTGAGTT
This sequence comes from Vaucheria bursata, assembly GCA_032358265.1. Classification (NCBI taxonomy): domain Eukaryota; class Xanthophyceae; order Vaucheriales; family Vaucheriaceae; genus Vaucheria; species Vaucheria bursata. Next base: position 26,945 of record JAULBW010054651.1, read on the forward strand.
TACCAGCATGAAGTAAGATGTCTTATAAATGTATAAACAATGGAATATTACTACCCAGTTTTGCCCTTAATGGAAGTTGTATGGTCAATCCTAAAGCAGTAATAAAATTTTGAAACTTTTGCTACAGCTGTTATTTTCAAATATTTATAAATTTGTTACTTGCGTAGCTTAGAATGATGTGACTGAAATGTCTGAAATCATTACTTATATGAAATTAGATGGGTCTAGCCAAAACAAAAATTGATCAGTTTGTCTTTTAAGTTTTAAAAGATTTCTTGAACATTTACCAATTGTCTTATATAGAGAGGTTTTAATTATAGACGAATTTTATTATGGTAGCTTCAACTTGGATGGATACTTTTCCCTAACTGTGACAATGAAAGAGATAGCGCTTTTCTAAAGGTTTCAGCTGTATTATGCTTATGACATTATTAGGTGAAAACACTTTTAAATGTCCTGAAGTATACAGTAATGAGACATTCCCCTAATTTCCTCCGCCAGAAAATTCCTTCACTAGATGACCAAACATAATATTTTTAATATCGTCTCTTAACCTATCTTACTGAAAATTAAATATGGTAACCAAAGATCATAGATACCATCACCGAGGGAATTGAAACTCCTAAAAAGGGAACTATTTCCAAAATCTGCATGCCACATTAAGCTCTCACCATTCCCAACAAGTGGATCCATTGTCATGATTAAAAAAGCTTTTTGCTAGATAAAAAAACATTCTAAGGAAGTTAGAACCTCTTAACGAAGACCTGCTGAAAATCAGCATGCTGCAATAAATTATTACTACCCTCTACAAATGCCCTAATTTTCATGCTGAAAAAACTATTCATGAAATTTCAAACGAAAAAAATCAATTTTGGGTAAAGACATTGTTGGCCTTGCTTTTGCTTAGGACTTGTCAAGTTTTTGATGCCCCTACTATGCTACTCTTGTAAAAAAGTCCTATTTTCATGTTCTAGTAGATTTCTGGGTGAAAGTTCTTATGACACCCTAACTGACTTACAAGTAATTACTTTTTATACTTGTCTCAATGGGTAAAGACCAATAAAAGTGTCAAAATATACTATTTACTTTCCAAAAAGATTCAACCAATATTGAAATTTCCTGTTACAGATTTCCAATATTGTAAATAAACTTGCAAAATTTTTTTCATTTTATCACACAATTTTTACCTTGTTTTGTGTACATTTCTTAAACTGATATCTCCATTTTATCTATGACATCTCTGCCGGATGATAAGGTAATAGGCTCATAATGTAAGATACTGAACCAGGATATAACCGGGCAGTAACAAATGACAAGACACATTGGTTACTACAGTGTATTAGTTAAGTATATATGTGTTGCAAAGAGTGATCTTTGCAACATGAAAGTTAATAGTTAAGAATCTTGATTTGGATTTATGATATAAGAATCCGAATCAAATCAAATTAGACAGATCAGTCCGATGAATCACTCTAATTAATGGGTAACGATTCATAGCAATTCCTAGCACATAATTACTCTCTGGCCGTGCTGCTTTCCAAATTGTAAAAAAGCTGCAATGTTTTGCTTAATGCAATTCACTTCTTCCTGTTCTCTTGCATTATGCTCCTACTTTGCGGTGTTCTGCTGTTTACTGGAAGGAGCCCATACCCATTCATTGCTCACTTTGTTTGCTTGCTCTTTTAATATATTCATATGCTATAGCTTTTTTTTGCTTTGTAGCCTATTGCTTGCATTGTGCACTTTGTTTTGTTTTTCATATTTTATTTTTGACAAAAAGTAAATTAGGCTATAAAAATTGTCCCCATGATTTTTGGCTGCCTCAGCAAATGAGCATGATAAACATTAGATGAATTTGAAGATACTATTGTTAGGATTCTACTATGTAGATCTTACAAGCAAATTGCTGCTTTTGTTAGGATATAATTATTCTTTAGATCCGCATGTTCTCTATTGTTCTATTTAATATGTTCTGTTCCATATTTTCTATGATGTTCCACAAATCAACCAATGGGAATACTTCTAGTTATCAAGTTCCTGCTAGCCATAAAGAATTCTTTCATGTTTCTGTCACGATATAGGAGTACACTCCTTATCTATAATCCTACATACAAAAAAGATCCTTCCAACGATATCCACGTCTTTAACATCTACACCATCTTTCATTATTCCATAAAGTATTTTCTCAGTGTTTCCCAAACCGACATCTCCGACAAACGCCTGGCGGAGTAACCCCATAATTAAATATCTGGCCGATCCGTGCTCAACATTTACTTATTAAAAACATCTCTCACTCTTCTCTGTTTTCATTGTGATACCCTGCTACTGTGCAGAGTATTGTTGCTAGTTTCAGAGAAGCTCCCCTCACGTACACATTTAATATACAATTACTGTACTATTTTCCTTAGTTTGTTTTTATTGTCTTGTTTATTTGCGTGTTGCTTCATTCTATTTCACAGTTTCATGTTTATGTTTTCATCGATTAGTGAAAACACACTAAAGTTAATGTACTTGCTTTCCTTTCTTTTCTTTTGTTTCTCTTTTGCTATTGTTGTTAATCCATCCTCATTTTTCTGTTCATTTTCTTTCTAACTCCATCATTTTCTTTGAAAGTCTTGACACTTTTATGAATTACAAAACTTTTAACAGTTTTCTTTTTTTTACATTCCATATAGTTTTTTATTTTGTTTCTTAGAAGAAAAGTTATTTTTACAAATACAGTGAAAAATAAAGAAAAAGTGCTTTGCACTTAATAATATCAAAAAATGTTGGTTGCATATGATCTTGAGCCCAATAAATACTCAATGCGCAGACAATGATACAGCAACTTCACATATCTGCATAAAGTTTCAATGCTAGCATTGAAATACAACAATTTACAAGAAATACAATGCTCATGTATGAGCTTAAGTTTGAATAAGATTTGCACATGAAATTTTGTAAAATTCTTCAAATGAATAGAAAGGCTAAATATAGGAGATATTAAGATAAAAACGATTGAAATAAATTGGGAACGGTAGTAGCAGTAGGTAAAGTTGATTTGGCCTTCCGAAGTAGCTCAAAAATTTATTTTGAAATTTTAGCGACAAAAAATATGTACTTGAAAAATACTCTCGAACGAGGAAAATTATAAAAAAATTGCAAGCTAAATAATAGCACTTTCAAGATTAGAAAAACAAGCTGCGTTAAGATGAAAACGCCTTGCTTCTTTAGTGTAGTTTTCTCGTCTTACTGTGTATTTGCTATGAAATTAATGCAGCATGCGCATACTTGGCACTTGCTCTTGTGTAAAGGTAGTCCAAATTCAAATTGAATAATTGACAAACACAAAGTGGGTATATTCTTCCTTTCCTTTAGGTTCTGAGGAAGCAACATCTATATTTCCAGAACTGAATGAAATACTGGAGGTATTCAAGCTCGCTTGCAGCACGTTTCATTCCTTCTGAAAGTGTTTCATTTAAACTTACTGCGAATACACGAAGGAACATAAAGGTCACACTGCATATCTCAGCTATCGTCGGGCGAATGCGATGGAAAAAAGCTATTTTGCTACAGCTGGCAATGTTCAACCTCAGGAAATCATAGCACATTTAACAAGACCTCAACGCACGATGAACGCTGAATCACGGCTTAGAAATATAAACATATCCTTATTAAAAAATGATTTTCTGCGTCGTAGGATGCTGAGTTTGGCAGTAGTTATGATTTGTCTGCAGGGCGCCTTTCCCGGTAACATGGTACGAAAAAAACTGATTTATCTGGCTGTTTTTGGATAATTTGGCGGTACATGTATATCGTAATATGTTTGCCTTAGGTTAATAGCACATACTATACCAATGTTAAGACGCAATGTGTAAAGATTGGAGAAATTTTTGCAGAGAGAGCTAATAATCTTTCATGTATTCAGGTACTTTTTACTACTCTAATAATTAGCTCAACAATTGAACTGCAATTGTCTTTGGATTCTGTTAGGTAAAAACCAAAGCGTTTAAGATTAGAAATTATTTCTCTAAAAAGCGGGATGCTTTTTTGTTGCATCCTCGAGTAACGAGCTATGAGGTATCTAAGTTTACATCATTTATCTGTCCTTCAAAAATTATTTCATATTTATTTTATTCACTTAGCGTACTAAAGTGTAAACTGGCTTGTTTTCTTTTCTTGGGCTAAAAAAGATTTTTATAAAATTTGGTACCACACCCTATAAAATATAGTTTCAATAACACTATTCTTCAGGTAGCGACAATTACGGAGAATTCAGATAAATCATGCAGCAAGGAGAATTTAACTGGTGAAGATGAAAATAAAGTTATTTCGACTAATATTCAAAGGAAGATAGGCACCAACTTTGTTGCCCGAGCTGCAGAAGCTGTAAGTTGTTGACCTCTGAAATACTCTATGCAGGTCAAATTTGTTTGCTCTGTAATTTAAGTGCATTAAAGCATTGCTATAACTGTTTGTGCCTGCATTCTTAGGTGAGTCCTGCAGTTTGTCGAATAGACACCGAACGTTTTATATTAGGTGTGCCCTCTTCGCTTGACCATGCTGGACAGAATAGGCTTGATGATGAATCATTGCTAGTTCCGGAAAGAATTGAACAAGGACAAGGTAGCGGGGTTATATATTCATCGGATGGTCTCGTGCTTACAAATGCACATGTGGTCCAAGGAGCAAACAAGGTTAGAAAAGGTTAAGGTTTAACTTTTGATATGTAATGAACAATATCCTCTCGCAGAAAACCATCATTACTTATTTTTTAGGTCTATATAACTCTAACTGATGGACGAAGGCTTCTAGCTTCTCTTAAAGGAGCAGATGAGCTTACAGATATCGCTGTACTTAAAATAGAAACGGATAATAAATCTATTTCATTCCCGGTTGCAGAACTTGGTGACTCAGATAATTTGGCAGTGGGTGATTGGGTCATTGCTGTTGGAAATCCTGTAGGCCTTGACAGTACAGTCACTCTTGGAATAGTTAGTAATCTCAAACGTTCTAGTGCAGAGGTATTATTATTCAGATTTTCTGCATCAAACATGGCAGTGTGTTATCTTGATTGTTTTCAAATGTATAGGTAGGTATTCCTAACCGGAAAGTGACTTTTATTCAAACTGATGCTGCAATTAATCCTGGAAATAGTGGGGGCGGTAAGCATTTCACCAACTGGCACAAAGCTTTTTCTATATTTCGTCCATATTATCTCAACATGTACAAAAGATCATGCTCAGTAATTTACAAATTATATTTTTAAGCATTAGTGAATGAGATTGGTGAAGTAGTTGGGATTAACACTGCTATTCGTGCCTATGCTGAAGGTATAGGTTTTGCTATTCCAATCAATAAGGTAAGTCTGTCGTTTCCTCCTGAATCCTATCAGAGATAAGTAAAAAGATAATTTATTAGACTTATCTTACAATAGCCTAATCTAAATGATCATTTTGATATGGAAATGATTGGATGCAGCTTTTAAATTTTGATATTTTTAGTAAATTCTGTCCAATTTTACCACCCAACGTTTGCGTGAAATTTTTTTTTCATATTCAACTTCCAGGCAAAGCAGATTATGCATGATTTATCTGAAGGAAAACTCATTCAACACCCGTATATTGGCATTAGGATGACTACAATTACTCCAGATATGGCTCGACAAAATAATGCTGATCCTAATGCAGTTACGGTCATTCCAGAGGTATCATATACTGGCACTATTATTCCGTACCTCATTAATTGGGAAATCTATAATTACTTTTAAGTCTCACAGTTCTGCCATTTTGCAGTCATATTTCAAAAATAACCAAAAGCTCATGCAGTAAATGTTTTTATATTTTATTCACCATTTTTCTAGGTTAACGGTGCAATGGTTTTGTTGGTATTACCTAATACACCTGCTGCCGATAGTCAATTACGCAGATATGATGTTATCACAGAAATGAAAGTAAGGAAATGGCATCTTTTAAAATTAGATTTCTTGAAAACTAATCTGTGAGAGTACTTTTTTACAGAATCATCAAGTTAACAGTGCTAATGATTTTGCAGCTCTTGTAGATGAGTGTACAGTTGGAGAAGACGTCTATTTGGTGGTACGTAACTTATCATTGTGCATTACCCTGAGAATTTCACATTACTTTATTATGCCAAATTAATCGGATTTCGAAACCTTTAAAAAGTGTTTTTTTTTGCATTTTTCTTTTGCAATGTTATTTTGCAATTATATAGATTATTCGGGCAGGTCAGAGAATGGGATTTGTTGTACGTCCTCAGAATATGCTCAATGTCAGCCAGCAGGTATTTAGAAGTTTCGTAACCTTTTCACTTCTTCAATAATATATAGGCTTTTTTTATGATAGGGGGTTCAGCAACATTCGATAGAGAGATGGAGCCATAAGAGTGATTAAAGTACTTGGATGCTAGATATATTAACTTTAAACATTATTTGCAATATCATTTCAGGAAGCTATCTTAGGGCAGTCGTTTTTTTCAAAACTGTACCTGCATAGAAATCTGATATGAATGCTTAAATTATAGAAAGGTCTAATGATGATTGAGGAGTCCATGGTGGATTCTTGAAACAATGAAAAACTCTCCTAATTTCCCAAGAGAGTAAATTAATTATATTTGCATTAAAACAGAAAGACAAAAGCTGTATTTGAAAGTTGTCGAATTTTTAGCATGGATTCTTCAAAATATGTTACTAAACTATCCAGCTGCACATTCTATTACATTAGATTTCAGACTGTTTTGCACCAAGAGACATTTAGATCAAAAATAAAATCAAGGTTAGAATATGCACACGTAAATTGATAATTTTTTTAAACTTTATCCAGCACCCAGAATTAGCTTTCATTAAATCGATAAGCACATAATAATATATTATGTCAGTTAGTCCTTCTAATGGAGAAATGTACATTCTGCCTCTTTGTAAACTAACTTGTGAGCTCGAATGCATTTCGAACAAAATAGGCACAATCCTTTGTGCTCACACGACCGATATAATCCCTCGTTGCTGTGAGAGCTTACATCTGTCATCTGTTTTTACTTATATTTTTTCGTTCATCTAATTGCAACCTATACAGTTGGCTATTCATGTACATTATTGCTGGGTTGTGTAGCCAATTTGAAGTTGTAACTATCCACTGAGTAAGAGGCTTGGAATACATTAAAGCCTCAGTAAAGTATAGCGCGCTGGGAGTAAGAAACCTGGGATACTAGGAAGACTATTTAAGACAAGTGCTTTGCCTAGTTAAGACACTGTGCATATCTTTTCTTGCTTACTCTGTTCTGACTTATGTAGTCTTATATTGACTTGTTAAGGACAACCCACTTTAAACACACTAATCTTTCAGGGAATTTGCAAGGTATTCTTATATCCTTTCAAAACTTCTGCTTTAAGTTATAATGTTTCATTGTAGCAATAAGCCAATTCAATTTCTACCAAGAGTTACAAACCAAAGACTTCATGAAAATTGAAACAATTGCTCCTAGAGTTGAGTCTTTTGATTTACTTCTTGGGCTTCCTAATCTTGGAAGAAACCCAGCTACATTTAGTTACTTCATTTTTGTCTGTTTTAACAAAGGAGAGTAATGCTAATCTGGCTATTTTGATATGACATCTGATGCAATCATTGATAATGAAAGCTATACAAAGTCTGAAAGCTGAAACCTTAATGTCAATAATTTTTTTAGTTGTCAAGACAGTAGGGTGCTGAACTTATTACACTTACCCTAGTATTCAACTATTAAAACCTAATATCCAACCTAGCAGTGACAACTTGAAGCTACAAGTATTCTTCTCATTGGACCTATTTTTTGTTAAAAAAAGTTTTGTCACCATTTTTAGTACACTCGGCTTATAGCAGAAATTTTTTTTCTTATTACATTCTCCGAGTGTATGCTCACTGATGTTTTCTCATTCATGGCCTATATTTATTCTCAAAAAGCATTGATATTATCCTACTTTTAGCTAGAACAAGAGTGTGTTGCCAGCCCCTTTCCACCATTTGGCTCCATAATAAAATCAGCATCAATACTATGTTTGATGTCATAAGGTGCTAGTGCACTATGCTGGATCTATGTTATTTTGCTTCACTACTTTCTCATACTATCATACTGCAGGTGACTTCAATTTAGTGCACTCTTAGTATTTAAATGTGTGCGACAAGTAATAGGATCAGCATGACTATTATCTCATCCATGGTATGACTGACAAGTGACCACTATCCCTTACTTCATTGTAGTCATATTTCATTTTTGATAGAGCTAGCTATCTCTGTCACTCATATCAGTATAGAGGATAGAACAGAGTGGTAATTCTTTTTTACACTGATCTTGAATCTATTAATGGAATTAGAGGTCTTTGGTCAAACTACAAGTAATGGCAGTATCAATGAAAATTTTCCTTAATATTCTTTACATTAAAATGGCTACACTGCAATAGATAATCTTTGTAAAAATGTGAACTTACTGCCAATTTTTTTGGCATATCAAAAAAATTATCTTCATACAAAGTCAACATCATTTTGTGTTAAGTGCAAACTTTGTGATTTACCATGGTAGAGTCTCTTAGGTATCAACCAGCACCAAGAACTCTTTGACTAATAAATGAAAATCAATGAATAGCAAGTCTAAATTTACACAGCACAACTTAAAACTAACTCAGTTATCTAGGACCAAAGTTTCTTGTTCCAGGTGTATGTTTTAATATTCTCACTGTTAGTTCTAAGGGTTACTCTGTAAGTACTGTGCCATCCAAAATTATTTATAAAATACTACTGCAATGTATTATGTGTATTTTTAAGTTTCAAACACTACGCTAACCACAGAGGCTAAAAATCCAACAGAAAAAGTATTGTTAAGGAAAAGCATATTGCTCACAGCAATTTAAGCTTAACTTTCTTTTTCTACTTTCAACAAGTTACTTTTCTCTTCTATCGAGAATGTAGTTCTAGAACATTCACAGAAATATGTCTCTTCTCTCACTCTCAGTATGGAGTCATTTCCTTCATTTAAAGATATTATTGATAGTGTCCATCATTAGATTTACTATATATTTTCAATTTTTGTATTTTCATCCTCCTGAGGATCTCATCTATGATATGATGCCAATAACTGTAATAGAGAACATATTTCTCTATGCCATTGTTATTTAATCTATTAGCTATATAAATGTACTGGGAAGGTAATACAGATGGTAGCCTTTATGTGGACTTTAATCTTGATGTTCTTGTTGTCAACATTGCTGATTTGAGTTAGAGGTCCAGCACAGTTACTATTCATGTGGCTGATGAAGCTGTTTCAAGTTCTGGCAATTTCATGGCAAATATACAGTCATAAATGAGCAATTTTCTAGCAGCAGGAATGCCCATATGGCTCCCAATGTTGCAGTAGAAACTAAATTTTAATATATCGTGTTTTGTATGTTTTCATCTCTCCTTACATAAACCCATATTTTAGCACAACTACTATATATTATCAATCACATTGGCATCAATATTTACAATACAGACATAGGGCACATTATAACCTTAGCAAACACTTTGAACAGATTCATGCCTTCTCATGATTCGCAATGCCCCTAGTACTAGATTATTTAGTGATCACCAAATGTGAGCCAAATTTGCACATTCTACCGTCACTATCGTTTTCTAAGGATATGCAACAAACATGAGGTTTCAAATATGAACGGGTCTTTAGTAATTCGATGTTCAATCCTCTCTTCACACTAATGGTGTAGAAAAATTAAATCTACAGGTACAAGATCAGTTATTTGCCTCCATGGACAGAGAACTTGACTGCCTGTTCCACATGTCCACTAACAAGTTGCTCCTGAAAGTTTCCCTGGCACTTAACCAACACCATCTTTTGTATGATGAGAGAGTCAACATCACACTATCAATTAAAAGTATATGCATTCCTTTATAAACATTTTTTACTGCATAACCCACCTCAGCATACAAACTATTTTTCAATAGTATTTTGAACTTGGTTGCCTCCCAAATTATTCTTTACTACATGATTTTGATTACAATGTGTTTCTTTTCAGAGAAAAATAAGAAAGAAAATGACTGAAGTTGATATCCTGAAGCACTACCAACCATTTTGGCCCCTCCTTCAGATGATGTTGAAGATTCGAATTTACTACTAAATTCCTGAATTACTCAGATTCACATCAGTCACAACCATTCTTTGCTTGATCTTTGTGGTAGATGAACTGAAATAATTTTCCTTCTCAATGCAAAGAATCTAGAGCATTTGCAATAATAAAACGCATCACATCATTTATTTAAATAATGCACTTACTTATCTCAGCTATCACTATAATCAATAATATTTCAAATAAGTTCATAGTATGCTCCCCAAACTATTGAATTTGCCATCATTTTGTCAAAATTCTTGCTCAAAATAAATTTTTTTCTCATGTATAAGATACATCTGGTGAATAGTAATTAAGTCTAATGTGAGAATCATTTTCTTTCTCAGGATTATATGTCATCCTTAGAACCTTATTTTACTTGCAGAAAATCTTTTGTAGGCTACTTCACAGCATGGAGGATAGTTAAAATTTCTGCTGCTACTATTTCATTTTTGCTAAGTGCTTTGAGCTTATATATAATTCATTTCTGTTTTGAATTTTATTCAATATATTGAAAATATTTATTGGTCATTGTGATTATTTATCATATTTCATCTATTCTGTAAATCAGACTTGAATCATTGTAAATTGTATAGTATGGATATTAGGTGCTACTTCGATCCATTATGTATCAGAGTTGATGATGACTTGCCACATACCTTAATAGTTTCTCGATAAAAAATAGATTTCATTGCACATTATTGTTATGTTTGCCCCATTTTGCTACTTCAATCAATATTATAACTCAATTTTTGATATTCTTACATTTTGTTTCAATAAATCATTTCGAAAGTTTCGCAATTCCTAATTGCTTCAGATTGCAATGAAATTTTATCTCCTAGTACTATGAGTAATTTACTACAGAATGTCAAACATGATCACTGATATACTTTCGTCTCCTATATCTTCAACCTCAACTTTGATTCTATTATTATCACATACGTGCATTTTCAAAGCCTTGAAAATTTTGATCTCACTGTAGCTTTGTGCTCCTTGGATGGTTGGTCAAGTCATTAGTAGTATCCAAGTTACTCTATATAGTAATGAATTTTCTCGTTTCTATTATTAATTTTTTTTCATATATGCTTACTTTTTTGTTTTTCATTATATTTAATGTTATGTAATTGTTAGCAATGAATCCGGTTTTAGCTCCTCTAAGCAAAATTCTCATTACAATGTTTAACTGTAGTGGTGTAAAAATTATTTGTTTTTGATGGTGATCAAGTGGCTAGTTATGTGGAGGATCCACTTACTTTTGAACAAAAATGCACAATCTCCAAATAATACTCTATTTTGAAGAAAAAGCAATGAAGGTAAATTCTTTAAAAGTATTCATGATCAGATTATCGATTGTTAGATTTTCATTATGAGCAATGTGAAAATGCTTTGAGCTATGTGGATGGCAAATTTTCTCATGATAAATTCAGTCTTAATAAATTATAAAGATGGATTGATAATCAACTGCTCTTTGGTATTTCCGGTGCTCCACCAAGAGTGAAGACTTTACTATCTCTCGTACTAGAAAAAACTGGAAGTAGTCCATTCAACGTAACCTTTAGTAGGTAAATTCTCTGACAAAATTTTTTGGAGGAGTCGATGGTGGAAATTTTGGTTTTGACTATGATATATTGCCTTGTTCAGTTTTTTAAATGAATTTGAAACAAGCACCTACTGAATTTGGCAGCAGTCTTGTGAGACTGTTTTATATTTGAAGGTAAAACTGTAACTATGAAATCAAATCATTTGACAAGAGCAAAAAGGAGTAGTCTACGCATTTTTATCTGTAAAACGTAATGCAATTCATACAGATAAAATGCAAGTCATGCTAAATTTTTTAACTTGATAATATATCAATATATGCAACCTGTGTGGAAGCAAAACTCATTTTTAGCAAATTTTTTAGCGAACAACATGCAAAGTGTGTTTCCAGGGAATTGATGAGTTAAAAGATTTGGATGTTGTGAGGTGTCTTTGCTAAATAGTGGATGGATAGAACCATTATTGTTAAGAAATTTTACAGAATTCCCGGTCTGCTTGATAAAATGGGAGTGTCGTGAATACTTTTTTATTCATGAATTTATTATTCTAAATCTTTTCTTAATTACTTTCATGAATTGTACTCTTCATAGTACCATTCGGAAAATTGATTAATACAAGATAATGCAAACTATTTCAATTTATCAAATATTTTTTCTTACAAATCGGTATAGGATAAATCGAAGGAATGGGAGCATATTTGCTTTTCGAATATTTAAGATTTACAATTCATGTCATTCATAGTTGTTCTGGGGACCTTGCTCCTGATCTGCAGGGAGCTGCTGGGGTCTTTTGCATAATCCATGCTTTTTACTATCAGCAGAACTACATATTATCAGTGTATTCAACTCCAAGATGGTTTTTAGTGTAGGAAAGTGTTGAGAAATACAACTGAACAATGTGATTGCTAAGGAGAATTGAAATGCACTCATAGGAACTGTCTGATCCGTTATTTATGTTGAAGATGACTCGTCACTGTAGCTGATTGCATATCATTTTTATGTGTAATATATTTTTCATTGCATGTAATTACATCTTTCTTTTGTTGATTTTAACAGAAAAAATATTTTTTTACTGCAACACTAAAGTAAAGGTTGGATTATAGGACACCTAGAACTAACTAGCTCTTCTTAAGATCACAGAGCAATAAAATTTCATGAAGGACTTGAAAACGGTGCCTATTAATTGATCAATATTATATGACAAGCTATATGTGCAAGTAACACAAAGTTGCTGAGGGAAATAAATCAATATTTTTTGCTGAATTCGACAAAAGAGTATTTAAGCAAAGGATGTTTTGCATTAGTCTGTCAAAATCAGCGCAAGAAAGATGTAGTTACATGCAATGAAAATATGTTATACATCATAGTATGATATACAATCAGCTTTACTGGCGAGTCATCTTCAAGTTCAACATTGAGAAAAACTGAACTGCAGTAATAGGAACTGTCTGATCTGTTATTTATGATCACATTGTTGAAAAATATTTCTCAACACCCTCCCTCAATGTGATCAGTTATGTAAACCTATCTTTGTTACTAATTTTATAAATCTTGGTCCAGGAATTCCTTTTGTGAAAGCATCTGCAAGCATATTTTTAGTTTTTTTGTAGAGAATTTTAATATTACCTTTTGCAACTTCATCTCGTATGTGATAATATTTAGTATTGATGTGCTTTGCTCATCCATGATTCACTGGATTTTTGTCATTTTTATGTAAACTTGATTTCCACCAAATATTTTTAACGTTTCTTTGTTTTCATTTGAGTTTAGAACAATCTCTGAAATTTTACTTTGAATCCAAACTTCTTCTGGTACAAAATAGCTTAATGAAATATATTTGGCTTCACTTGTCGAAAGTGCTACTGGACTCTGTTTTTTGCTGCCCCAGCTTATTGGACCACCGCCTAGAGTGAATAAATATCCAGATGTTGATTTACAATCATCATGATCACCAGCCCAATCTGCACCACTGTAACCCATCAGCTTTACTACATCTTTCTGCTTATATAATACTCCTAGCTCCTGCGTCCATAGTAAATTATGAAAAATACACTTCACCGCAATCCAGTGTTGTTTTCCAGAATTTTGAATAAAACGTGCAACCATTGTTACTTCATATGCAATATTAAGACGATTTGTGATTATTAAATACATTAATGCTCCAACTGCTTGACTGTAAGGTATACCTTTCATTTCATCCATTTCATCTTCGGTTTTCGGGTACATTGCTGAAGATAATTTGGAACTTGTATCAACTAGACTACTGATGCTTCTACAAGTTTCCATGTTGCGAATTTCTTCAATGCATTCTAAATGTAATGCCGTCGACATAACTTAATATTTCCCGTTTCTTCATCTTTGGTGACTTCTATTCCGAAAATGTATTTACAAATTCCAAGGTTGCTCATCTCAAACTGATTTTTCAATTCATCCATCACCCATTCATGTAAACTTGTAGAATGTACTCTAATTAATATATCGTCCACATATAGTAATACATGTACAGCATCAACTTTAACTTTCTTCAAGTATAAACAAGGCTCATACTTTGAAATTTGAAATCTAATTGAGAATGAATATTCGTTGAATGTTTGATTCAAAATCCTTGGTGCTTGCTTTGGTCCATATATAGAATGCAGTAGTTCCAAGCATTTATTTTCATTGCTGATGTTACTGAACAAATTGAATCCTTCAAATAAATCCATGTAAATTTTTTCATTTATCAACTCACCATAAAGAAATGCAGTTTTTATGTCCATTTGCTGCATTACCCAATTTTTCACTGCAGCTATTCCAATGATGCTCCGTATGATAATATTCAATTACTGGAGAAAATGTTTCTTCACAGTCAATCAACTATTTTCAATTATATACTTTTGCAACTAATCTTGCTTTATATCGTTCAATATTTGCGTCAGCATTATACTTTACTTCGAAAACCCATTTACATCTAATTGGTAATTTTGATGTGGATTGAGGAACAGTTTCAAAAACTTTACACATCAAAAAGTTTTATTCTTCTCAAATTGCTTTTAGCCTTTTTTCCTTTTTTGGACTTTTCATCGCTTCTATGAAACTCTTTGGTTCATGTTCGCTTTCGTATTCAACTGCATTTGCTGACACTTTCCAATATTCAGTCGGGGCCATCCTTCTTCTTGATGATCTGTGCAATTTCGTGCTTCCACTGTTAGTGGATTCTTCATCATAATTCTTATTTCATCAGTTGCTTTCTTGACTTGAACTTTCATAATCTCATTTTCATTTATTCCACTGATCTCCATCTGCTACTGGAGTTTCTTCCTCAGCTTTAAGATCTTCAAAATCATCACTGCTTTAATGTTGAGATTCTAAAAATTAGAACTGAAATCTTTCGCGCTCTTTCTTGCTGGATCATCATTAAAACAATTTTCATCAAAACCAACATCGTCGCTGACGAAAATTTTATTTCTGCTAGAATCATAAATGGGATATGCTTTTGAATTTTCTTCATAGCCTACAAATATGTACTTGATCGCTTTGGGATCCCATTTTTTTATACTTTTATCTTGGAATTGAAGCATAGGCATAACGTCCAAATACACTTAAATGCATTAAAGTAGGCTTCTTACGATCAATAAGCGTCAAAGGAGATTTCTCAGATATACGAGCTGAAGGCAAACGATTTTGAAGACATGTTGCTGTTTCTACCGCTTCAGCCTAAAATATTTTTCCTAAAGATGCATGATACAATAAGCATCGCACCGTTATAATCACAGTTTGTACTCAACGTTCAACTGTTGCATTTGCTTGATGAGCATATCTCACCATTACTTGCTGTTCGATTTCTTGACTTTAAAGATATTCCACAAGTTTTATAGTTGTAAATTTCTTGCTCTATCATGTCAAATTTTCTTCACTTGAATACAAAACTACCATTCAATTTTAGTGATTTATTCTAAAATCTATTTTTTACTTTTAGACTTTTGTTTCAAATAATAGCCTTTAAGACACATGCTATAATCATCAGCAATTAAAAGTAGATACATGCTTCCTCCAATACTTTTTTTTTTCCATCAGTCCGCACATATCTCAATGCAATAATTCAAATATCTTGTACTCGTTACAATTTATATTTGTTTTAAATGGTTTTTCAGCCACTTTTTCATTTTAAATCCACTTCGCATCCAGAATGAACTTTCTTCCAAGTTTACATTTTCAATATGCAGCTGTCCTAATGTCCATTTGAGCACTTTATCGTTTATATGTACCATTCATTCATGCCATATCTTCAAATAATCATTAGAATATTTAATGATATTTGCAGTTTTATCGCATCTAGGCTTGACTCTCAACCAATATATCCAATCGTACCAATCACCAACTAATTTGTTAGATATCTTCTCGTGAAATTCCATTGAATTACCCGCAAAGATTGTTTTGAAATTTTTCTAACAATTAATTTGTGGTATTGATAGAAGATTTTTTCTAACTTCAGGGATATAAATTACATTGATGATTTACAATATTTTGGTGTATCCATAAGGTAAGATTTTATTTTCTTCGACTGTTCTTTCACTTAAAATATTTACTTTATTGCCATTTGCTACAATAACTTGGTCACCATGTGTTTTAATGAATTCCATAAACTGCTCTTTATTCCGACAAATGTGATGAGTTGCACCACTATCAATAGCCCATAAATGTTTTGATGGACTTTGGCTCTTATCATCTAATTATGTAGCAAATGCAATGGATGCATTATCATCATTTTGTATGGCATAATCTGCACGTTTTATTAAATATTTTGGTCTACCATGCTTGCTCCAAGATTTAATATCGAAATGACCGTCTTTTCCGCAGTATGTGCCTTTTTGTATATCTCTCCCAGTATTGAAGTGCTAATCTCATCTTTAATTATGTTTGTTTCAGAAGCTGTACGCTTCACGTGTTCATTGGTTAATGCACAAATTGTATCTTGGATACGCATTTCTAGTTCATTCATGTTCATATAGATGACAATATGCCCATAGCTTTTTGATTGACTGCGTAACAGACAATGAAAAGATCTTTACCAGCCATTGCAGCTCCAATATTCATTAATTCTGCTTGCAGTTCAAGGACCTTATTGCAATGTTGTAGTGCATTTTCACTCTCTTTCATTTCCAGAGAAAATATCTGTCATTTCAAGTAAATTTGACCTGCTTTCTGCAGTCCATTGAATAGATCTTGCAATTTTTTCCATGCCATCCATGACACATCGAACTCTTGAATTAAGTGAAGAAATTATATTTTCATGTGTAAAAGTAGTAATCCTAATGCTATACATCATTTTGTTATCAAATTTTAGTTTTCTTTAAATATGTGTAAAGGTCGGTGTTTCCAATATTTACAACACTCCAAATTCCTTTCAATAGAAAAACCGCTCTCATATAACCGGACCAACTTAAATAGTTTTCACTATTAAATTTTTCAATATTGATTGAAACCTCGTTGTCGTCCATTACACTAGCGTGAGTCAGGCTCATAACCTGTTAAAATCAGTGCAAGAAAGATATAACTACATGCAATGAAAATATATTAGTATGGAATGATATACAATCAGCTTTAGTGGTGAGTAATCAAGTTTGACATAAATAACAGATCAGACAGTTCCTATGACTGCAGTTCAATTCTTCTTAAGATCACATTGCATTTAAAAATGTTTGTATTCTTTTTTAGATATTTGAGAAATATTTCTTAAAAGTTAGCTCTTAAATTTAATTCCAGACTTTCAGATATGTCTCGAATGCAAAATGATAAAGAAGATATTGGCATTATTCAGCATGTTACCTATGAATAGACTATTTTACTAAATTTTAAATGTAAGCAAACCATATCTAAGATTTTAGCATGCAGATTTTAAATTTGTTCAGTTCTTTGTAGTATGTGATTGACAAGATTAGGCATCTCAAGTTTTGACAATGCTACAAAGAAATTTCAAACAATTGAAGCATTATTATATTTATCCTAATTTATCAAGTGGCTTATTTAGATATAAAACAATAAAAAATTTTATTGACTTTAATGTAAAAAATACATGCAATTCGAATTTATAGAAAATATGTTTCAACCTGGAAATCAAAATAAATATGGATGTGCACTCTATATCTTGTGTACAAAAAGATTTTTTCACAATTTCTACATTTTCCATGAACATTCCAATTTCGATATCTCTGCCCGTGATCTAATCGAGATAAATCCATATTACATTTTGTACAACTTTGATAATCTGAATCACTTTCTTCCACCTATCCCTGAATTACTATGCTAGTTTGCACAAATGTATCTGAAGCAGCATACTCTCGCAGCATGGTGGAGTCCATGTTCACTATGATATTAATTGCTAACCTATTTTTGCTCACTTATATATACATGTCTTATGCTCTTTCTTGTCCTTGAAATATGTAAATGTAAGTAATACGACAAAAAATACATGGTTTATTCTTCTTTATTTCTTTGAAAAAGTACATGCTTGTTATCATTTAGCTGCTGGGCAACGGGTAGGCCATAAAATACCCAAGGCAATTTCTTATTTTGAAGAGACTGATATATCCATCACCAGTAAAGACTATTTAGTATTAAATAATGAAGAACCAATGCAGTCTTATTTTTAACGGTTATATGGACTTTAATGCTTCATTGGTTAATATTATTCAGTGAAAAATATAGTATTTAAAATTTCTATAATTTAGAACAAAGTTGACTATTTTTAAAACTGAACCATAATTTTGACGTGTAGAGATATATTTTTTTGTTAATGCAACAAATGAATATACGTAGCAAGTATTTGTGATCAATATTATTGCATAGCTTAGCATATCGAAACTCATGCTTGGCAATTTTTACAAACAGTGATAATTGTAAGTACTTCAAATAGTTTCTTTAAAACTTAATTTTTTTGTCAATTTCATGAAAAGTTTGAAACGTCAATTTCAGCTATTTGAACTTACAAAACAGAACTTTTTCTTCTGAGCCAATATTAAATACACTTGCAAATACCTATGTTTTCATAAGAAATAACAAAATTGTACTAGAGCAAATGCATTTCATAGAATGGGCTATAAAAAGTGAATTTGATAGGTCTACTATACAATTCATGACAGATAGAATTTTCAATTTTCTAACTCTACAAGACTTCAAAGTTGATACGAGTTGCTGATGTAGCGCATTGAGGCAAACTTTGGCACATAAGTATTACTATAGCTACAAAAAATACGTTTTGTTTGTGTTGTTTGTTGTAGCTAAGCATCACAAAAAAAACTGATAGGAGAATAAATCCTTACAAAAATGTTGAAATTGTGGAAGCATAACTGATAGTTACTCATCAATTTAATGTCTCTTCTGTATAGCACAACCCCAAAATAATTATTGTGAGCCAATTACTTAATAGGGCATAAAAATACACAACACTGCATTCTCCATCTCTCCAGTACACAAAGTCACATAGATACATAAAAAGAAAGACCCTTTAAATAACATTGTGGACATAAAAATCTTCTCACTTGTTTACTTGACATTCTCAGGTTGCTGTCAATGTTGCTAAAAGATAAGTGCAAATGTGACTCAATTTCATGGTAACTGCCAAGTTGATCAACACTGTGTTCCAAATAGACAACTGTCTGGTAAAATTTTCTTCCCACTAGCTGTTTCTTTAGTATAGTGACCATTGTTAGAACAATTCATTTGATCTAACCATTAGTTTAATGGTGGTATGAAAGCACTAAACAGTACCAAATTTCATAGATTTGACCTACTGTGTCTATCATGCTTTATAAATCTTCTTGCTGCTATCAAACTTTATTACTACAGTGAAAACTTGCATTGCCAATGCACTGAAGTAGATATTTGCTGACTTTGCAGATGTATAATTGATATTACAATGCTATTGATGGGGAACATGCTCACTATGAGGTGGAAAAATATTTTGCAAGTGCTACCTTTAGTGATGCCATGTCATCTAAAGCAATTTCATGAAATTATGCTGGGCATAAAATTCTCTAATGTAATGGCAGCCTTGTAGTATTTTGGTGCATTATTATTTGATCTAATTTACAAAAGTAAAACTTGTGATTGGAAACTTTTGTTTCAATCCCTTCACTTTTTACCTGGGACACCGTTGAATACTTCCTCCAACTTTGTGGATCCAAAAATAATACAATTTAGAAATCTGTCATTTATAATATGTGAAAGTATTGAAGATACATAGAAAAACAACATGCCATGATATTAAGATCATAATGCTAAGGCAAGTTATCTAGCAATACAAAAAAATAATGGAAGGCACACGAAAGACAAGAGATAATAAAATTATGCATATGAACAAAAGAAAAGGTGACTTGATGTTACTGCTCCAGAGAGTGCTACTCTGCAGAGATGGAGATTTCATGTACAAAGTAGAAAGGGAAGTGATGATAAAATATTCAGGGGGCCAAAGTAGATATTAAAGTTGAAATATATAGATAAAAGTTCATCAATATAAATGTAATCTCCACTAAATTTTATTGATGTATGTGCACCATAATAGAATCTAGAAGTTCATAACAAGATGACTTTGCAATGATGTGATAAATACTGTTATAACGAGGTGTATTCAAGATAATTCATGAATTTTAGGAAATGTTAATTTGATTATAGAAAATGAATTATAAATAAATAATGGAAAATAGATCACAATCTTGAATGGCAGTAGCATCAGTAACTCTAGAAATCTTGACAAGATGTATTACAGATAATTTGGAATATTTCTTTTTCAATATGCACATGATTAGCAAAATTACTATCTTCTACCATATTTTCATAATCAGCAAAATATTTTTACGTTGAGGCATTTTGCAAAAAAATTTGTTATACAAAAAAGCATTTCAAGAGAGGGGGGATCTTTCTTTGTGCTAGAAAATGTTTTCAATATTTTTTTAATGGTTAAGGTGAACAATTAAGCTGAATTCAAGAAAGAACGGAAAAGATAAAGCTTGCAGGTTAAACCCATATAAACGTTTGCCAATAAAAAAGCATTGCAGATGACAGTATCATGCATCTGCATTTTCCATAACCATATTTTGATATCTGACCAGATGATTAATGCTATAAAATATAAAATGTAATTTATTTAGGAAAAGGATTTTTTTATGTTGTCAACATGGTAAAAGTTCATGCAAACTTTGATAACTCAACATTGAAGATTGTGTGTCAAGTCAAAATGAATAAAATGAAGTCGGTGTGTTTTTTGGAAATTCTTGCAAATTGGACCAGTGTCAAGATCGGATTGTCATTGGTCTATTGTCAGTTTATATGATATACAAGCTTAAGTTTGTGTCAGTAAAAAACGAAAGGTTATTCGAAAATTACTGTTATTTTATTCAATTGATGTGAATCAAATTACAGGTACCCATCTATAGTTTGGCCTTGATAGTTATTCAGTTCTCTTTCCTCCTATTGAAAATCTCTTGGTTTAGTTGTAGAGAAGCAAATAATTATGCTATCAATTCATTAATCGATATATGATGGTAAAATGCAGCAATATATGACTTTTGAAGCATTTATCTTCCAATGAAAAAAAATAGGCAATAAGAAATAATATGCTCTCAATTTACCAACTTGAAAAATCGATAAAAATAAAGTAGCACTGGTTAGGTAGTTTGTAGGTCAAACACCAAATGTATCGTTATTTCAACAAGAGTTGACAAATTTTACACAAAAAAATGACCAAAACATGCTTGATATTTACAATAGAAAATTTTTAGATGAGATGAAAGAAAATTACAGAAGTAATATGCTTCAAAAGTATCAAGGCATACAAGGAGATTCTGAGAGCAACAGTTCAAAGCGTTAATTTATCGATACTGTTTGAAACGGTAAATACTAAATTGCTTCTATGATCATCGAAGATAATAATTAAAAAAATGCATAAACCTCTAATAAATGCATTTTATCATTTCAATTGGCTTTTTCTAGTAGACCGACAATCAACATTTTCGCTATTCAAAATACAACCTTTTTCCAAGACAAATTTTTCACAATCAGGCAACGTTGCAAAACATAATATTCCCCTTATATATTCCAATGGCACAGTATCATATGCAGATATCATGCATTTTAATCCAGCAGATCGCATTGCATTCACTCGATAGTCAAGCAAATATGGTGCCATTTTAGGGGCCATTGAATAAAGCTCAAAAAAAGTTTTGTAGTTTCCAAGAGTAACAGTCCGCCACACAGAAAAAGCGAATGATGTCATTGGCTTGTTTACATCTAAGAGGTTAAGGCCACAAAAAATTTCCTGTCAAATATATGGGAATAGAAATATATTACTAATGTAATTCCAACTAATTGTTCAGATATGGCACGAACCGTTATCTTATGTGGGTCCTTGAAATGCAGTAAATACAGAATGTGGTAGCAAGTGATTTCATCATCTAAACTTGAATCCATTTCCATTCCTTCCATTTTAAACTGCAGCAAACTGCTCTGACACTGATTGTATTCATTTAGATCACCATACTCTAATGCTGTATATTAAATGATTTAATACATTTATATCATCCATGAAATATCAGTATGCAGACATATCACATGATGATAGATGAACGTGTCTATTTTTACATCTCGGGTTCAAAGCTTTGTACAATGCATGTTTCAACTTACCAATTCGCATGTGATGAAAGTAAACTTGAGCAGTCAAGTTTGTTCGTATGCCTTGCACTAAAAGGTCTTGGCGTATAGCCTTAAGCTGATCGCAACACCAAGAATAATCCTCATTTTTCATCCATTCAGCTTTCACGTGCCTATGTTTTATCGAAAGTATTGGAAGTTGCAACGATATGCTAGAAACGGAGATGCAAACTTACTCTAAGCTCAACATTAACACATTTGGCGGTCTCACATTACTGGGATCAGGTGCAGCAGTCAGACGCAAATAAGACTTTTCTATATTCATGCAAATTCCCACAATATACTGTGGAGGTTTTCCATCATAACTAATACTACCATTTTCACATGTTCTCTTCAGAGGCACTGTATTTGCAGTTAAGCTCTCACTAGAGCTGTTGAAAAATGAAAATTTTATAAACCAATTAAATTTATGCGGTCTGAATAATGGAGCAACTGTAGAGATTTAATAATTGCAGTTACAACTGAGAAAATAAAAAACAAAAATTGAAAAATGAATATTTGTCCTGATTTCAATTAATTGTGCAAACAAATTATTTTTATCGCTTTAATTGTAATAATATTTATCATAAATTAGAAACCTTAATTAATTTTATTGGTATGCTGTATTCGATAATAAGATGCACAATTTTTCATTGTGGAAACTGCATTTGATAGGTCTCTAATTCTTCTACTTTTTTGTGACAAAAATATTCAAACAAAAAATTAGTTCAAATTTTAATGCGCGTAGAATAAATCTCGAAAAGTAATAACTACTGTTGAAAATCGAATAATTGCCACTAACTTCTGTGTATAATATAATGATTGGCCAATGTAGATTGAAAAACTACATAGTTCGTCAGCTGAAAAGGTTCGAATGCATTTGATTGTAAATTAACAAACTGATATAAAGGGGCCGAAGCAAATTTACAGTCACCTGTGCACGATATGATTCTCAAATCTCTTGACATTTCGTTGCCGTAGTTCTTCCATTCGTTCATTATAAGATAACGTAATTGCACTGCCATGAAGATTAAATTGAACAACTTTGAAGCTGAACTACAAACACATACCATATTATCTAAGTTCCAGGATATCATCTTTTTAAAAACCAAACTACTGCTTATGATGAAACGCCACAGAAATTTCAGTCTCAAATGCAAATAGGATGGTGTAAAAGTACGAATACCTAGGTTGCTTAGATTTTCGTCGCTTCTTCCCCGATGATACAGTCGCAACTCTAAGAGCTTGTGCTGCCTTAGAGTCGTCTCGAAGAAATGAGGTGAGAGGGTGATCTTCACAATTCATAATACGCTTACATACAAGTCTCGTCCACAAAGAGGGTCTGTTTTTCCGTGACAAGGTTAAATGTTTTCATCGCTGGTGACACCACCGAGTGGTACATGACCACGGGTAAGTCAACAGCGGTTCCACACAGTTAGAACCTATTTGAAATTGATCGGAAAATTGATTTGGAGGAGATTTGCCGAACATTCAAAACAAGTGGGAACATGAATGAACCATAAAAATATTATTATCCAATAGAATCGTTTTCACTCAAATTTTTTGCCCATATATTGAATTCTTCAGCAACAGCAAATATCTATAGAAACTTTGCTTACTGTGTGGAAAAAAAATTGTAGGCATGATGGCAGTTAATTCATCTTTGCCTTCTGGCATCTGCCTAGACACACTATATACACCAAACTGTCTTCAGCTCTCTCATGATAGTGCTAATTTTGCAAGTTTCAGTTCCAATAATGATGGAAGATTTAGGTCTTCTTGGCAGCATTCAAACAGTTACTATTGATAAAGCAACAGCAAATTCAGGGGTGATTGATGTCATGAAATGACTATCCACTGACTGACACGATCAAAAATGTACTTAAGAAATTTCAGGTGAAGCAAAAGTGATGTTGTCAATTGGTAAATAACTCAGGAATTAACCTCTAAGGGAGTTAATTCTATTCTGTAGCTGCGGTACGTTTCTTCTGATGCCATGTTGGTTTCAGTTTAGTCTATGAGAACAAGTTTTAGTTTGATTACGAGAACAAGTTTCAGTAAATTATATTTTGTTGTGTTGAAGTTATCTCACCTTTATCAACACAATTTAGGATGTAATAATATATGTATTCAGTCATAGATTTCTTGTGTTCATATTGCATGTTACATTCCTGACAATAACTAGTCCTTACACTTCAATCTTTATACTTCTGTTGAGATAAACATTACAGGCCATTTTCTGAAAGGCAACATTTTGAGTTATGATGGATTTTGCCATCTGTTGATTTCAGGATTTAGTATTTTAATTATTCAAAACTGCTTAATTGTTAGAAACATGAAATACAACAGCACAAGAAACTATGACAGAAATATGTGTATTTATCATGCACTAATTGTGTTGATAGAAATAAACTAACATCATCAACACAACAAAATATATAACCCTACTGGTATCTGTGCAGCCAATTTACTTGGAATGTCATAAACCTAAACTGACCACAGCTATAAAAATAGAATTAATCCCTAAGGGAGTTAATTCCTAACATTAGTCCTCTTACAAAGCAATTGGATTCAATGTTGAAAATTGCCAAGATATCACAATTGTATTGAAAGTCTCATCAAAAATATGTGGAAATGAATAATATTATGTAAAAATAGAAGCTGTAGGAAGAGTTTCTGCTAGGAAGTAAAAATAAGCTTGATGACACAAAAAGTACTCTATCAATACAGTAGATGACCCTTGCACTACACTTTCAGCTAAAAAAATGATTGGCAGTGAATTTAATTACATTAGCATTATTACAAGAAATTGTTGAGAAGCGCACAAAAATGATGCTATTCAAGCTATTAATGATTTCAATGGTTTTATTAACTTTAAAGCCCAACAGAAATTTTGAATGATAAGTAATATTCAAAAATATTGGGTAAGCATCAAAAGTCATTTAAGTTGAAATACTTGCTTGAATTTTTTTTCTTAGACTTAGCAAAGAAACTACCTGCAGATTTAATCAACACGAGTAATAAATTTTGAATTGTACTAGTTTCTGATTCGATCAAACTTAAGTTTTAATATTTACTTGAAAAGATGTAGAATGTTACCCCAAAAAATATGCAACAATTGCTTGGGTGTAATCAACCATAGTTTTCCTTCCAGATTAGAACAGAACTGGAGTTAGGCATGAACTAAAGATATTTCAAGCAGATCAATAATAGATTTGTAAAAACAAAAGTTTATTATGTCAACAATTTGAATATAACTAAAAAAATTCAACTCCTGAGTAGCATAATTCATCAACAAATCATAATCAAATTTTACTAGCAACCGTTTAAATTTAGTTCATAAATATGCAGTAGATTAACAATTAAATCACAATATATTAGCAGTTCCTGTTCATTAATTGCTAGGTATGTAACAGAAAAAATAATGTTAGGAATAATGTATATTATTCAAACCAACCTGTGTTGCTAGAAGTAAAGAAATTCTAACTATAGAGTAAAAAATGTAACCCTAAACCAAAAACTTCCATTTGTAGCAAAAAAAAGCTCAACCTAAGTACCAAGATCTTCTGACAAATATACTGCAACTACTGAGTAGAATTTATCTTTTAGAGAGTTAACTACTAACACATTTCTAGAGTTGGCAATCTTTTACATGTTCTTTAGAAACATTATTTATACTGCATCCCTTTCTCTTAATGTTTAAGTATAACCTTTGTATATTACTCAGAAAATGAACTGGAATGGACACTGCAAAATAATGCAGGATAAAATCCCTGATATTTAAGTTACAAATCAAATACCATAAGAATGAACCTTGAAACTTTCAAAAACTCTTGGTATGAAAATATGAACAAGTTGTGAAGAAATATAGGAAAACAAAGCGCAAACAACAAAATAAATGACAAACACAACACAATAGTTATAGTATGTAAT